>JAUPMG010010005.1:0-15706 GCA_031762675.1 Pachysandra terminalis
CGGAGCACGGGAACAATTCGCTCCACGCAGCCCTGATAGGGGTGGCAGAGGCCTGAGAAGAACCCCCAAGGGGAGGGACGAGGACAGTGGGGGCTGGAGCAGGGGCGTTCAGCGCAAGAGGAGGGAAGGCAGCAGAGGAGGACAAGGGGGGGCAAGCCAGCGACACAGCCAGAACAGTCAGGGTCTGCGAAGGACAAGCGCCAGGAAGGGATGGGGCAGAGATAACAGGGGAAGAGGAAAGAAGACCACTACCCAAAGAGGAAGGCGAAGTCAAACAAGTATTTGCGCCAAAAGAGGGAAAAGAAACGGAGGGTAGGGTGGGGCGGATCAACCCGCATCCGGGACCCGGAGGTGAGAGGAGATGCAGGTGGGAAGCAAGCAGAGGGATCTGACCCGTAAGGGCCGGAGAGGAACCAGATACGAGGGAGGAAGAGGAGCTCTGTTCCATGAATGAGCAGCAGAGCCAAGGAAGAGCAAAAGGGCAAACAAGAAAGAAACGGCTGCACCAGGGAGCAGGAACAGCAGAAGAAAGGAGGGGAAGGAGGTAGAAGGAAAGGATAGGAGGAGAAAATGAAGAGAAAGTGACGGAGGGGAAGGAAGAAGAAGAAAGAAGGAAGAAGACGAGAGGAGAGAGAGGCAGATCAACACCAGCCAAGCCAGAAGAGAAGAGGACAGGGGAGCAGGAATGCCGGCAAGGCCGGCAGCCTCCCAGAAGGGGCACGGCAGGCTCACGGCATGTTCATCTGGTACGGTAACCGGTTATTCATCTTTTTCAATCCATCTTCCCTCTCAAAGAAACGAATTAAGGTCATTTGCTTCCTCCTCCACACAATCAGAATTCACTATTAAGTGTCTATTGATAGTTATAGCATGTGCCGGATTTTCTGTTGCATCCCCCTGAATATCTCATAAGTCATTGCATTACTGCCTCCTTACCCATGATTTCCACGTTCAGTTCTTGCATCCACGATATGCATGATTTCTCAACCACAATAAATGAAAAAGGAAAAAAATAATCGAATAACTACAAGGAACGAACTTGCTGTGATACTACTTTGATGTGAATTAAGGGGCAGAATAGCAAGTAAGAGTTGAAAGAAAAACATAGTAGATTTCTGATCTAAAAAAATAACATTTGCTTCTCACACATTACTTCAAATCCAAGAAAAAGGAAGAAATGCCTAAATCAAAGCTGCTGAATTGTAAAAACAGTACAAAAATAGAGTTCCTCACGCACTAAGGTGCTGTATAGAGGCTTTGAGCTAGCCATAATAGATATCCGACCTTGAGAACCCTTCAAATTTTTACTGAAATATGTTGAATAATTGCTATGCCAAAGAATGAATAGATCCTTAAACAAATTGCATTCTAAGATTCTAGGCAAAAAATAAAGAACTTGACCCATTATATACGTACTTGAAACCCCAAAATTCCTTAACATCTTCAAGACATTAAAACATGTAACATGAACCCTAACACCGAAACAAAAACCTCTTACATGTTTTGGATAATAGATAAAATGACAGAAATAGCGTTGACAAAGAAAATTCTCAAAATAAACTTAAAACTAACTAGGCACCTAAAAGATCCGAAGGCAAAAGAAAGTTGGATTGCCCTTCTTCTTTTTCTTTTGTTTTTTTACATCGCATAGATTAACTGAAGGTATGGCTCCTAATAGACAGAGTAGTACTTAGGGTTCGTGATGATAGCACCAACTGGTTGGGAAAGGCTTCATTGTTTTGCAAGGTTTTTATTCTCAGGATCTTGGATCGGACCGGTTTAGGCCGATCCCAATCCGGATTGCTGATCCAGTATTGGATCGGCCGATCCTGGTTCGATCCAAGTTTTGGATCGTCCTTCAAAAAAAAAAAAGAAAAAAACTTGGATCGGTCTGGAACGGCCGATTCGTATCGGTATTGCTCGGATCGGTCCGATCCAATGCCAATTGAAAAAAAAAATTGAATCAAACCGGATCGAATCGGACCTGATCGGCCGATCCTTATCGGTATCGGTTGGATCGGTCCAATCCAAAGCCACTTGATACAATAGTTTGTATCGAGGCTTAGGATCGGACCGGTCCTGGACGATCCGATCCAATCCGGACCGATCCTTAAAACCATGGTTTCACGGATCGGGCAATACCGGTCTGTACTGGCCGGTCCGGACCGGGATCAGACCATAACGGTGTGGTTCTAACCCGCGATACAAAGACTTGTATCGTCGGGTAATGGTCCGGTGACCGGTTCCAGCAGTCCGACGACTAGTCCCTCCGGTCCGGCAACTGATACCGCCGGTCCTGCAATCTGGCGACCGGTACCTGTCCGGCCACCGGTCCTGCCGGTCTGAAATTTTTAAATTTAAAAAAAAAAAAAAATTGTTTTCTGGACTGGCCTGTACCAGTCTGGACCGGCGGTCTGGACCGGAACCGGACGGGATCAGTTCGGCGTCCGGTTCCGGTATTTTAAACCTTGCTTAAAACCATGTTGTTTTGTGGGTACAATATAAATAGTATCATGCTAGCCTAGCCAAAATTCTCTATGCTGTTCTTGAGCAACACTTATGAGTGTATAATTGGGCTTTGAGCTTGTGGACTTTGAACCTAGGCTAGCATGGTCCTTACAGCACTAGGGCCAAAAGAGGCTCAATCCTAACCTGTTATTTTGGCTCAAATGCATGAGGAATAAGGAATTGAAGGACTGAAGCCAGTTTAATAATAAATCCCTGATGTATTTTCAAGAAACATGTGAAAGCTTGCATAGTATTACCTACATACTAAATATGAGCTTTGAAGCCCTTATTCTAAATTCCTTTGGAGATTTCATATATTGTTTTGTATATTAAACGGATGCATTAACATCTCAGCATTATTAGCCTGCTCAAAATCAGCCCCAAACATTTTGGTATTTTAACTTACCGAATTGACTACATGGCTTAACTAGGGGTTGTGCTTTTTCATAAGCCTTGGGAGAACTGATAGCCACTATATTTTTCAGGAGAATTTTGGTGAGAAATTACATGTGAATCATCAATAGAAATAGTTTTATAGGTGTTTCTTCGGACTCAACTTTTCTGTGGATACTATCAATTGTTGCATTCTCTTTCTATAATCCTTCTTCTTAAAATGTCATAACCTTTCTTGAGTCATCAATATATATATATGCACTTTCTGTTTTCTCTGACCATCAAATCGTAGGCTTGCTACACTGAATAACCCAACGAGTCTTTTTCCATTTTCTTTATTTTTTCTGTGTTCAATAATGTAATTTCCCTTGGCCTTATTTTTCAGTTCCATGATGTCCATTAATGAAAACTTCTGTTCTTTTTTTTTAAGGATTGGTTAAATGTATTATGTATTAATATACGAAAATAACAGGTATTACATTTTTTAGGTATAATAAAAAGCAGGTTTAAACCTGCTATAGTCTGACTACACAGATTATGCTCCCAAACGACTGGAGGAGGGCTATATGCTTCTACTAACAGAAATTTCTATGAAGTAGTCAATCTCCAAAAAAGTCCCAACCCTTTACAAAATCTGAGAAAGGAACTTCGTTGAATTCTTGGAGGCAGGATACTCATTGGAAAAGCAAACTCAATGTGATAACCCGAACAAAAACAATAGGGTTAATATGTTGATAATAGAAAATTAGGGGTTAATTTAAAGTTTTAGTAGTAGCTGTCATGTTTGACTTTTGACCGATTGTGATTGGTGGGTTGTAAAATAGGAAGCTAGGTGCATCACACACAATCATAACTTCTAAAGTTAAGACATGTGGCTAGGATCTTGTAGGAGCTTCCAATCTCCAATCAATGGCTAAAATTTAATATAGGGAAATAGAAACACTCTCTATTAGAAGGAATTCAAATAAAACAGTAAATAGTAACTAGCTAAGAATAGGAGACTAAGTCAAAGATATAGAATTAAGCAAATGTTCTCTACAAACTATAATTGTTATAAAGCTAGGAGTCTGAAATATAAATCAATGACTAAGATCTTGCAGGAGCCTTCAATCTTCAATTGATGCCTGAGATTTAAAACTAATAATTAGTAAGTATTCTCTATAAACTAAGATAACAACTATTTAAACTAAAGCTAGGATTCTAAACAAGAAATAGAAAGAAATCAATAATAGAAAGAAACCCATAATGACTGGAAAACTAATCTAAGGGCTGGGATTCAAGCTAAATAATCCAAGCGTAGGGATTTAGAGTTCTATAGTTTTTAATTCTAGAGTTCCTAAGTGCCTATATGAACACTAGGCCTTGGGAGATTGATTCATCACTTGGAGAAGAAGAAAAAGAGGAGGAAGAGAGCAAGAGGTGTAATTCTCTACACCAAACTTCAAATCAAGGTAAGTATTCAAGTCTAACTTTACTTTTGATTGAATTAGGATTACAAGGTTACTTTCATTGTGTATGAAGTACTTTAGTGGTTTTCACTGAGTTATCTTAGTTTAACGGTGGGATATGGTAAGTATCAAGTAAGTTATGTTTATGAAGTTTGTTTATTGGGTTTTGTGCGGAGTTCAAATTTATGGGGGTGTTACTTAATAAAGTTTTATGATTAGAGTTGAAGAGGAAACAAAAACAAGCCAAACAAACCAAACCGCGACGTTCGGCAGCCTCCTCGGTGCGCCGAACCGTACGCTGAACTGCCCAGAAATCCCTCGGCTCGCCGAGAGCATGTCGAGCCCCATTAAATGAATTTTAAGCAGCATAGAAGATATTTTAGGCCCTTGGTTTGTTCACCGAGACCCCACTCAGCACGCTGAATAGCAAGCCGAGCCTGACAATCTGACATGGACCCCAAAAACCCAGAACTCCCAGCTTGGATTTGGCGGCCTCCTCGATGCGCCGAAAGGCTACCGAGACCCACTCGGCTACCCCTCGGCTTGCTTAAAATTGCAAAGTTTGTCCGTTTGTCTTGGAAATTCATGTACTAACCTATTTTGATCCCATTAGATCAATTATGATGTTACTTTTGCTCAAATATGTTTATTCCTTATTCTTACTTCTTTATGGATCTATTGGTTATGTTTGGTGGACATGTGATATTTTGATATACCTCATATTACCTGTTTATTCATTGTTCAGCATGTTAATTAGTCTTATTACACTTGGTACACGATTTGTATGCTTAGTTAATGAGCAGTTACACACTTGCATAGCATGCCTATACTATTGCATAATGACTTTATATTGGTCTAATGTTTTGACTTGACCTTCATGACTTCATATTGCTGGAGTTTATGATTATAAGGAGAGTGATTATGATCTGGAAATCAGAACAATGGTAAGGAAGTTCTGGGTGAACTATTGCATGTGTTGAGGGACTTGGCCATCTCAATAGACCAATTAATTTGTTTCTTCCATGGCGAGGGCTCTATTCTATGTGATGATCCCAATAGACCAATTAATTTGTTTTCTCTCATGTGGAGGGATATGTTCTTTGTGATGTTCCCAAGAGAATTATGGAAAGATGATAGATGAGCACAGTGAAGTCCAATATTTGAATCATACAAGTGTAACTCTGTTAGTATAAAGGTTAATGTATGGTTCTCAAAGGAAGTTCTAGGTGATTCCTTGGGAGTTGTCCCTAGGATTGGAAATAAGGTGAGGGGATTGTGCCCTTTAGGTAGAAACCCTTGGAAACTATGATGTACACATAGAATAATCTACTATTTCAGCCATGTATTGGGGGATGGTTTCTGAGTGAGCATCTTTGGTAGTACGATTGAGATCATATGTGGAACTTACAATATCCGAATGCTATACAGTAAACATCATACATCTTGCATATTAGATTGTTTGTCTTAAATCACATGTGGTGATTATATTTACTAGGTGCACAACATTCATTAATAATTGAACCAGCATAGTGCATCATTATTCATATCACATGATTATTAGCATACTCATCACATATTTATTGCATGTTAATCACTCATTATATATTTGTTGTATATTGATCACATCTTACATATTCATTGCATATTGATCACATATTATATGATTCACTTGTTTATTGTTTATATGGATTACCATTGAAGAGTGGCATTGTCCCTACTTCAATCTTAATTATTGTTAGCTTTGTTTACTTACAAAGCTAGTGTAGCTTACGCTTTCGAGCACAACATATTTTAGGACCTATAAATGATGGACATAAGGACCATGGAGACTAAGGTGGAGAACAAGGATGCTATGAAAATATTAGTCATTATTAGGGTTTTATTTGGTGATTT
This sequence comes from Pachysandra terminalis, assembly GCA_031762675.1. Taxonomy (NCBI): domain Eukaryota; kingdom Viridiplantae; phylum Streptophyta; class Magnoliopsida; order Buxales; family Buxaceae; genus Pachysandra; species Pachysandra terminalis. The sequence continues at coordinate 6,243 of JAUPMG010010005.1, forward strand.
TAGTAGAACTTGTAGTAGAGTTTAATTGTTATAATTCAATACTTATTTGATTTTCAGTAGTTAATAGGGATTGATTTGAAGCATGAGACTAGTATTATTTTATTTCTGTTGTTTTTTGTTTGAAGGATGTTATGTGATGGATATTATCTTAATAATACTACTTGTCTATAACTTTAACTTATATAATAACCTTCTTTATTCAATGATTTTGGCTATGTATTGTTAACCACTCCCATCTGGATATGGGGTGAGAGTTACAACTTAAACTTAGAGACTCCATTGAGATTTCCAGGTTTGGTTTGTGACACTCAATGCTTTAGACAAAAGAGCGTCATTATAGCAAAGATGTGGCTATTCTTCTCCTTCCATACTCCATAGTCCAGCATATGATTGAAGGACGCAGATTCCATGGTAGAGCCTTTCTGCTTCTACCTCTTAGCTAACCCCAGCTATTCAGAACTTGAGCCAAGTTCTTTGCCATGGACCAGCAGTCCTTGAGTTGTTTCAATAAGAAATCCCACATCTGTTTAGCTATACCACAATGGATTATAAGATGCACCATTGATTCCCCATCCTCCTTACACATGATGCAACGATTGAGAATAATTCAATTCCTATGTATTAGGTGATGAATAGTAAGAATTTTGTCCAACATGGCTGTCCACACGAAGAAAGCTATTTCGGAGGGAATCTGGACTTTCCAAGTCAGCTTCTTCGGGCCTTCCCAATCCTCATCTGGAGACAAGGCTAAGAAAAAGAGCCAACTGAGAATTTTCCACGTTGCTCCCATTTCCATCTCCTATTGTCTTGACTTGATCCAAAGCTAATTGACTGAAGTAGAGCAAGAAGAGATGCCATCGCCTCTAATTCCCTGTGAAAAGATTCCTTCTAAAACCAAATTTCCAAGATACCTCCCCCAAATCCCTAACCAAGAGATCACTGACAAAGATGCCGTCAATAAAGAAACTAAGAACAGATTTGGGAACCGGTGACGAAGGGGGGTTGTCTTCATGCTATGTGTCGACCCAAAAGTCTTACCCTGTTGCCCACCCCTACTTGGAATGTGAGACCCTATTGGAACTTGTTGAAAACACTTGAAATGGCCCTCCAAACTCCCACCCCATAAGATCTCATATTTGGCTCCAATAATTGTCCTCCATAGACAATCTCTTTCCTCCCCAAATGGCCACAACCATTTACCTAGTGCCTCCTAAGACCTCCAGCTTTCCTTGTGCTACAGACATCATATCATCTCTGAAGATGATGTTTATGAGCTTCTCCCAAATCATTCCAAAGGAAGTCTCTTTGTAGCGTCTCGATTCTACTAGCAATGATTGAAGGTATCTTTATGACTCATCAGGTCCATGGGTAGATTCAATAAGGAACGTCTAATAATTGTAACTTTCCCACCTTTTAATAGATTTTTGTCTTTCTATGTTACCGAATTTTTGTTGGATCTCTCAATAATAGCCCCAATGAAGAGGCCTTGTAAGGATCACGTAAAGGAACCCCCATATACGTAGTAGGTAGAGAACCTACTTTACAACCCAAACTTTCTCGAAGCTCATCTAATTTTACCACATCTTCAATCCCAAACAGCTCACTTTTAGTCAGGTTTACCTTCAAGCCTGAGATAGCTTCAAAGCACACGAGAATGCACCATAGCACTTTTAGATGGAATTATGAATGCCTACAAAAATTAAGGTATCATCAACAAACTGAAGATGCGATGCACAAGGTGCTCCAATACCAATTGAGAAACCTTCCAAGAGTCCACTAAGGCATTACTCAATGTCACCATAATTAGTTTCCCAATGCTTCTGCCACTATAATAAATAAAAGGGGATAGAGGGTCACCATGTCTGATGCCCCTCATAGAACCAAAGAAAGACCATAGAATCTCCATTTACAAGCACATATATAGGGAGTAATGAGATACAAGTTTCAATTTACTTCATCTCACCCCTCAACCCATTCTTCCCAATAGGCACATCAGAAAGTCCCAACTCACATGATCATACTTTCTCTGTGTCTAGTGTACAAACACGGCTCGATTCTCCACTCCTTAATATAGAATCAATACAAACATCAGGTAGAATTTGCTCTTCTTCGTAGCGAAGGCACTTAGAGATTGGGAAATGAGCTTAGGGAGGAGAACTTTTTTGTGTTTGTTTGCTAGTACTTTTGAGATGATTTTGTAGAGGCTGACAAGGCTGATAGGTCTAAACTCCTTGATATTCACTGCTCCTCTCTTGGGAGTCAGAGAAATGAAAGTGGGATTGACACTCGTTTCCATGGACAATGACATTTAAATTTTCTCAAACACCTTCATAGGGTCATCCTTAATGACTCTCCAACAACTCTTGTAAAAGTTAAGAGTGTAGCCATCTTGACCTGGTGCTTTATCCCCATCACTTTCTGTAATGACTTCCCACACTTCCTCCTCCCCAAATGGCTTCTCCAGAGTGTCATACTCTTCTCCAGATATCTTCGTCAAATCGATGTCACCCAGTCTAGGCCTATATCTTGCTGATTCTTGAAATAGGCCCACATAGTAATCTTCCACAGTTTTCTTGATATGCGCCTCCTCTTCAAAAACTCTACCATCCACATCTATTCTCCCTATGCTGTTAATTCTATTGCGAGCATTGGCCATTTTATAAAATAACAAAATTAGTATTCTTATCACCTTCTTTCAGCCACAAAGCATTGGATTTCTGTCTCCATCTCATTTCCTCCATATTTTTTTCATCATCTTAAACTCTGATTTTGTCTTCCCTCCCCAGTTTCTCCCTTTCCTATAATAAGCCCCCCTTCTCCAAGCTATCCATTTTTTTTTAATTTAGATCGTACCTCCTTCTTCACCTCCACATTCCCTAAAGTCTCCCTGTTCCATTTTTTTATTTCTTCCTTTAGAGCCTTTAATTTTTACATGTGATGAAGCATGGAGCTCCCAAGAAATGGAGTCCCGACCACTGTATTTCCATCCTTGGGATGAATAATTTCTTCTTTAGCTACATGCTTTCAAATCTAAGAGGGAGCTGTCGTTTTAAATTTGTTTTCATACTCCAAACATAGGGACAAATGATCTGATATGGGTTTCAGAAGGGATGAAGCTCTAACCACAGCAAACTTTTCTTCCCAACTGATCGAGATTAGAAATCTGTCCAGCTTTGACCTTGTCGGCCCCTCTTGGTTGCTCGACCAATACTGGGCACTGGCAAGAGGAATGTCAATCAGATTGTTTCTATTTTCGAAATCATTGAAGCCATCAATGTAAGCAAACACCCTATCTCTTCTTGATTTATCTGTCCGGAATCTTGTAATGTTGTAGTTTCCCCCTATACGCCATGGTATATCCCACTTCTAATTCACTCTTTCCAACTCCACCCATATCTGGTTTAGAAGTTGGTTATTTGTTGGACCATAAGCAGTCGAGAACAGCCATTCCCTCACACCCTCCAGATATTTCAAAACCACCATAGAGAAAATATCCTCATTATACTATCAATCAGCTGAAACTGAGTTTTCCTCTATGCCGATAATATTCTCCCAGCAGTACCCCCAAAATGTCTAACAAAATATTGCTACCAATGTCTTCCATCTTTGTTTCTTGTAACATAATAATATTAGGCTTCCATGGTTGCAGAACTGCTTTGATTACACTTCTTTTACTTCTATCATTGATGCCCCTCATATTCTTGTAACATAATAATATCAGGTTTCCACAGTTGCAGAACTGCTTTGATTACACTTCTTTTATTTCTATCATTGATGCCCCTCATATTCTTGTAACATAATAGTATCAGGTTTCCACAGTTGCAGAACTGCTTTTATTACACTTCTTTTATTTCTATCATTGATGCCCCTCATATTATATGATATGATTTTTAAACTTCATTCATCACTCTTATTAGCCCCCTTTGCCTCTCCTTTTACCTGTATTTATCCCTCCTGAATTCGAAACAGCATTATTCATGATCCAAGTCAAACTGAAGCAGCTCCATATGTTGCTTTTTTCTAGGATGCCCCTCCTAATTGTGTTGATTTTCTATTGCAGTAAATAATACCATCACCTCCTTTTTGAACCCAGCGTATGATAACCCCCATAAAACCACTAAACTCCATGATTTTACTTAGTACCCAATCAGAGATCCCTTCCCCGTTCAATTCTTCCACTCTACTCTCCAGTTCTTCTCTAAGTTCCATCCCCACCCACCCACATTGTGGAATGAAGATGATGACAAAATGAATGAAGGTAGCATACCCTAACGGATGAATCTGTTTTGCTTCCCCTTCATCCATCATAATGATTAGTCAATTACCAGGCTTATCCTTTCTTATAACAGATGGATTATGCATGCTACCTACCTCCTCTTCGAAATTGAATAAAATCAGCCTCCCCAGATACTTCGAAGTTGGAGTGGGCCCAATTACCAGGCTTATCCTTTCTTATAATAGATGAATTCCCTGGGTTATGCAATTTTGATAGAATCAACTCTCCGTTAGGGTTTTAGATGTAGGCTGATAGGCTCCCATAGAACACGAGCCTATGGTTAGGCCCCAAAAGAAGAGAACAAAAATCAAACTCAGAAGGAGAGCCCACTGCACCGATAGAAGTTGGTTCACTGAAGCGGATGGGCCCACATATTGGGTCCACTCCAACTAGGACAGGGATTGGTAGGCCTGCCGCACTTGTATCCCATGCGATGGGTCTTGCTCGTGTCTTTGGACAGCCACAACTTCCTGGGCTGCCCTATGAATAAAAGATCCTTGACCTAGTCCACCATTGCATGGCCTGGACTCACAATCTCAAGCCCAATTCTCCCTCACCCTCATATTAAAGACACCGGCTTCACCATGTGTGCAATGCAAGGATTCAAAATTGAAATCTTTCCCCCGGTCCCACATACGTGCCACTCGTCTACTGCAACCTGTCAGTTGTTGCCTCAGTCTTGAACAGATCTCCGATAGGTTGACTGGCATGAGCATTCCTGGTCATCTGATCAATCAATTTGGACGGTCAAGATTGTGTCTTTTAACCTGCACAATCTCTCTCTTTCTCTCTCTATATCTCAACACTCTAGACCTTGATTCCAACAAATGACATCCATCCTTTGATGGAATGAAGGCAAGCGCTCTAGGAAGGCCATTAACAAACGCATCAAAGCTGCATCCCTCTCTGCTGCACAAGGTCCCAAGGACAATCCTCACTGACCAGAGTTTCTCTTTGGATCTCTACTGAGCCAGTTTATTTCTCTGTGTGGCCTGCTCTCCCACCAGAGGGGGCACACTACTTTCTCCCTTGGCATTACCAACCACACACACCTGGGCCAAACACCATTTGCAAGGCGATGCACTTGGATTCAGATCCATTCTAGTTCCTTCCCATTATCAGTCACAAAATCTGTTTGGACATAATCCCCACAAAAACCCCCCAATGATTGGAATAAGTGTTCCCCCCACAGGTTCAAGGGAACTCCAACTACTCGTACCCAAATCCTGTCATTTTCTATCGAGGATATCTTGATTCCTGAGCACCCGCCTCCAGCTTCCATCGCTCTAGATAAAGCCTTAAGGCACCAAACTTCTAAGAGCTGTGTAGAGTTCTTTCTACGAGTTCAATGTTTGGGAATCGGAATTAGTACCTGCTACTACTTGGCATTCTCCCCTTCAGACCACAAAAGACTCCACATGTCTTTGTAGCCCAAGCAGCTATCTCTGAACTTTTTGGTGGTTCACCTTCAAATGATCCCACCAGGCAGCAACATAAAAGGAAGTCAACGTTTCCATCATTTCCTTCTGACAGAAGACATGTCTTATGTCGTTCACCTCCACACATCTCCAAGGAGTTCTATCCAACCATATGAAGCTTTTACCACCCTTAGACTGGTTCATAGGTTGAACAAAAGTTATTAGGTTAGACATACCCTCTGCCTCCAATTGATGGTCTAAATGCTGTGAAACAGAGCCAGAATCTGCATCTTTAGGAGCCTGTAGACCTCAAAGAAGTAGAACAATTGTTTACATCTTCTCCAATCCATTCTTTTAGAGTGGAAAAATTGCCCCCCTTCCCTTGTTCTATGAATACCCAACATCCTTCTTACCCATTTTCCTTAATAACATCACTAACAATTTAAAAAAAACCTCGTACTTCATCTCCAGCAAGACTGATTTCAGCGGAGAATCTCCTAGCTCTCTCCACCAAGCAAAGGGTTAGCCGTGGGATTCTCCATGAGTTGAACTTGAGCAACTTCCGGTCAACTCGCAGAAATCTTCTTTCCATGGTTAATTCTACAAAGCTAGAAACAGAAGTCAAAGCAGATTATGGTGCCGGCCAATGCCAACAAGGAACCATTAAAGTCAGCAAATTACATTTGGTAATATGCAGAGAAACTTGGGGAGAATAAATATTCAAGCTAAATATAGAAGCCATCTAGGAGAGTGGGAGAGTTATTGATGCAGGACCGCTGTATACTCTTTGGATATAGGTTTCAAAAAATAATAGAAAAAGAGAATACTATGATAGAATCTCTCTACCAGGACCTTGAACAGATCAGAATCTCACCAATATGAAGCAACGGTTGGTAAAGATATCTCACCAATACCAGATAAATAAGAGGAATCACACCTCAAAAAACACATCTAGAAATTTCTAAATAATCCTAATCCTAACTCCTTTCCTAGTCAACCCTAACAAATAATAATAAATCCTAACTTAAAAAGGACCCAAATAATTAGGTTTACTAGAGAATCCATGGGTATGACCCAATTAACAAGTATGGGCCTAAAGATACAATTAATTGAACTGGGTCTGCTGAATTGTTCCACATTATTCTCCCCTTGTTGAAGAAAACTTGTCCTCGAGTTTTGTGTCGATATTGTAGCCTTCCAACCTATTGAATAAGATGCTTGAAAACTGATAGGAAACAATGCTCAGAGTAGAGAACAAAGAAAATGACCTCATAATCACTCCTAGAGGCTTCACACCTTCCAATCACAGGAACCAGAATCAGACTTTCTCCACTACCGCTTGGATCTTTCAATCAAGAACACGCAATCCAAGGATGCGAACTTGCTCTGATTCCAAAATTGATGCAGGACAGCATATAGGTTTTCAAATATAGGCTTGAATAATAAATAATGAAAAAAAATAATAGAAAAAAGGAGAATTTAAGTATAATCTGACACTCACTGTCAGGACCTTGAACAGATCGGAATCTCACCAATCTGAAGCAAATGTTGGTAAAGGAATCTCACCAATACCAGGAAATAAAGAATGATAACCTAGGAATCATACCTAGATGCTTCACACCTTCCAATCTCTGGTGCCTAGAGTTTCCAATCACTGGAGAAATAAGAGGAATCACACCTCAAAAACACATAATTGTGCAAACTATTCAATTCTCGTCCTCCTTTTTTGCACCAATAATAGATCCTTTATAAAGACTTATTATGAAACCCTAATCACATAACAAGAGTCCTAATAAATACATATACTTGAAGAGACCTAAAACTTCCAAAATACATCCAAAATAGCTTCTAAAATAAGAAATGTTATCCTACTAAAATCCTTACACGAAATTTCTTGATAATCCTAATCCTAACTTCTTTCTTAGTCAAACTCTAACAAATAATAATAAAATCCTAAACTAAAAAAGACCCAAATAATTGGGTTGACTAAAGAATCCATGAGTATGACCCAATTAACAAGTATGGGCCTAAACATACAATTAATTGAACCGGACCTGCTGCATTGTTCCACATTAGTTATCAACCTAATGGACCTTAAAGTCATAATTGGTGCACTCATTGTAAAGATTAAGAATTCATAAGGAATCCTATAATGGGGAGTGAGGAGTATTATTTTTAATAGTTGGAACGAAACCAAATCAAAATAAGAATTGCTGCGCGAGACTTCTAATCCCTTGAAATGGGTTCTTCTATCTTCCTCCTTTTCATTTAACGTTTTTGTTATTTTGAAGAAATAGGAGTGAGTTCTCATCAATTTCCTCTATTTTTCTCTTGATTTCTGTTCTTCTGTATGCCTTTCTCATATATTATAGCAGAATGCTGCAGTTTGTTTGTTAACGCTTAAATTGCAAATTTGTTTGTATCACTATCCACCAACTTACTTGAACTGCCTTATCTCCTTTCTCCTGTTGGTTGATATTTGTTTCTGCAATATGTCATCTTCTTTTGTGGTGAAGTGACATCCTGATAGCGTTAGTTGAATTTATTACAACATCTCTAGTTATTTCAGAATAAGCTGTTGAATTGATTCATAGAAAATGTAGTTATTTTGTGTCTCTTTTCGTTTCCTTTTTCTTTTACTATTTTTTTAGTGGAAAGTTTTTCCTTATTATTGCTATAAAGTTGGGTTAGTGAACATTTTTCTTAAGAGTTCTGCTTTTAATTTTAACAAGAAAATCTGTCTTCTATCTTTATAGTTCATTCATTCTTCAAATGCATTTTCATTTTACAAAATCAGTGTCTAGACTACTGTTGTGGAAGGTTGATCATAATCCACCACTATACTGGTACGTGCAAGTGCCATTGACATGCACGGATGATGAGACCCTCCAATTGACAGGCCTTACCTACGAGATCGTTGATCTCAAAAAGTTGACCTATTATTAAACTAATCACTGGTGGTATGGACTTCTTTCAAGACCTTTATGTGGAACATCCCAACTGACCATGTAGATGTTGATTTTTAAATGTTTACCATCATATTATTGCACTATAGTTTTTTTTTATATGGAAGATAATATATATAGAAAGGAAAAAAAGAAGATAGGAATTACACCCCAGTTGTACACCAACAGTATACAAACACAAGGATAAACCAAAAGGAAGACAAAAGCAAAACAAAGTGAAAGAAATAGAAAGAAATGCAGAACCACCACCAAAATAGCAAGAAAGAACACCCTTGTACAGCAACAAAACCCATAGGTGAGTTTCATCAAAGCCGATGGAGCTAAGGATATACTTCCCAAAACTGATCAAAGGAGATATCCTTGGAGAAAGGAGCACCCAACACCCAGAAATAGATGTAATTTTTAACTTTCCTGATGATCTGGAGTTTCTTTCCTTCCATAAAGCCCAAGTGATTGCAGCAGGACCTAATAGCCATGACAAATTCATCCTATCACTACACTTCCCATGAAAGCCCCAAGCCTCCACAAGAGAAAAGAAGTGTTGAGATTGAACCCAAGGTAAATCATTCAAGTTAATAAACCATCGCCAAAAAACATATGCCATAGGACAGTGAATGAGTAAGTGATCCACTGATTCCGCATCCTTCTTGCATATGACACACCTATTGGGGATCATCCAACCTGTACTATTCAAATGGTCATCAAAGATTTATCAAGAGCAGCAATTCAAAGGAAAAAAGCCAACTTTTAAAGGGATGAGAGGACACCAGATTAGTTTACCAGGGCCAAAGCTGTTGCCAATAC
>JAUPMG010010016.1:0-19139 GCA_031762675.1 Pachysandra terminalis
CGCAATTTCAGGTAATTTAGTTGAAGAGTACGATGAACCGTACCCATATTGTGATCATTGCTGGATTTGATGAAGCGGGGATTATTTTCTACTTAGAGTTTTCCATTTGATTTATTGGTTTATATCTTAGATTAGATATGATGTATAGGGTTAAGGATTTGATTTAAACATGGAAATAGATGTAATTATTTTCCTTTCTGCTGCTATTTCATTAGATGTTGTGAATGCAATAACTTAGTTAGATTTCGATTATTTTCATTAATGATAATTTCCTTTAAAAGTTCATTGATTTATTATGATTTGGCTCTATATTGGTTACCACTCCCGATCTCGGTTGGGGTGAGAGTCGCGGTTTGAACCTAAGAGTTCCACATGAATTACCTTAAGTTTGGTTCGTGACACTACCACTATAGTGTGGTGCAATGGTAGCCTAGTATATGCTTCAAATGTTTCGGTTCTATGCGAATCTATTTGTTCTTGTCAAATAACACAAGATTCATTGTCTTATAATATTGAAGGACGTCCCTTTGCTAATCGATGGAAAACTGTCACATCCTAAATCCAATGATTCACATTGGAGCCCTAAAATGTCTGAAATATGACTCTCAGTCTCTAAAAGAAGAGAGTGTCAGAAAGTGTCATGCTATTACCTTGAACATCATATGATAAGGGAATAGCATCATATAATATATTACATTAAAATGTGATGAAAACAGTAGCGGAAGTTTATAACAAAATAAGTTCTAGGTTATAATCAAGTCTCTTAACTAATTTAAAACTGAAGGAAAGAAATTACATCTCCAAATCCAAAAAAAAAAAAGTAGTATTATGTTATTACATCACAGATCATAATAAAACTCGTCTTCATCTTCCTGATTCTCCTTTTGCACCTCGACTTCAAGAGGTTCTTCATCTAAAAAACCTGAAATATGGTTTGCTAGAAAGAATGAGCTACAAAAGCCAGTAAATAAAAGCATTCAAAATAGTCTAAGATTGATATAGGGCCACGACCACTAATCAAGGATAATCCAATCAAATAAAACAAAAGGAGACATGTTATAATGAGAATGAATGAGGTCGAATCTTTGTTAAATGCATGTAGTGCTCCAGATGTAATTAGCGTACACCAAGGTGATCTAAACATTCAATCTAAAATATTGTGCACTCTGTTATACCTATCAATATGACAAGTTCTCACTTGATCGATCCGTCCTCTGAGCAAGATGTCTTATCAAACCATCCCCCCAATACAGGGCCTTCTCAAGGATAAGATAGTGTATGGCGCAGACATAGTTTTAAGGGTTTTCAACCTAGAAGGCACAATCCTCCCACTTGATTTTTGATCATGGGTAATACTCCAAGGTTCTATCAGGTAGATTGCCTCAGGGAATCATGTTCATTGACAGTTAACAGAGAACTCTCTGAATATACATCCAAGCTTTCCCATCATGAAATGCCTTGGGTAAAAGAATCACAAACATGGATGAGGATATTGGGGTAGCTAATCTCTCAACTCAGCCAATCAAAAGCCTCACTAAATACAAAATGTATTATAACACTCTTTCACTCACGAGTCCAACACAGGAACTCTGAGGTAGAAGGAATTACTCATAGACCATATTGAGGTCGAGAGTCAATGCAGTGCAGGTGATGAGGTGCACATTAACTATGCAATCATTCTTTTGGTGTACATGGTGTAATATCAGACTAATCATCACACATTTCCCGTTCATCAAGTAATACCATTCATTTTTGCAAGTAAACGGGATACATATGTCAAGATATGAAATCGTAGAGAAAGTACACTAACAGTTTAATGTATAACACAATTATCTATGAATTTGATCTAACCAATCAACAGGAAGCATATGTGCAACAGAGCAAACAAAATAGACCACAACAATAATTCTCGGCGGACCGAAGGCTTCTCGGTGAACTCCTCAGTGACAAATCCAGGAAGTCAATATTTTCCCAAAATGGCTCGGCACGCCGAAGGGATTCTCGGTGAACTATCCAGCGATTCGGAAAATCCCCAGAAAGCCTCGGCGGACCGAGTAGGTAGCCGAAAGTTCCTGTAGGTTTCGGCGGACAATTCGGCGCACCGAGACGGTCGCCAAACCATGTGTTAACCTAGAAACAGGGTTTTCTCTCCAAGCAAACTTCTCAGATTCAAGGAATTCCAAAACCAATCCATTGATACATGATTTCACATAGAGTACAATAACTTCCATACAATCTAAACATCATTAGATACAAATTTCACAAGGAAAACACTCTTCTATCAATAGCATGGAAAACTACATGGAAAATCCATGAAGAGATAGTCTATGAACTCTAAATCAATCCAAGAAAAATATGAATGGGTTTACTTACAAAAGAAATCGAGAAATCACCAAGTTGATCAAAGCAAAAGCTTCAACTCTTCTCTTCTCAACAAGTTCTCTTCTAACCCTAATTTCTATGTTTTTGCAAACAAAGCCTCTTCTATGCATGGAAGAGACTGAATAGGTTAAAAGTATCTTTGTGTTTCTCTCATGGTGAGGTGGCACAACCTATGCCCTTGAACCAAAAGCAAAAAGTATCCAAGCCACATACACACAATTACAGAAGCAAAAAGCATCCAAACCAATCATCGAAAAGCAAAAAGGGTTCTTCTATGGTGGTTAACGCCCAAAGAATATGGAGAACCACAACCAATCGTGTAGCTGGATTAACCCCTCGGTTAATCCAACACAAGAAATTAAATACCATAAATATTTACTAAAACAACATGCATAATTAAAATTTTCAGGCTGTTACATCCTACCCTCCTTAAAGAGATTTCGCCCTTGAAATTTGCTTACCTCAAGTGGACAGGTGAGGATAGTTGCTTCTCATATCGGCCTCGGGCTCCCACATTGCCTCAGTCGTTCCGTGTTTACTTTAGATATGACCTTGTTCCTCAATACTTGATCCTTCCTGTCTAGAATCTCCATCGGGTACTCCTCGTAAGTAGCATCCTCTCGAATCGCTACAGTCTGCCCATCGATCACAGCTGAAGGGTCAGGGTTATACTTCATCAACATAGAGACATGAAACACATAGTGCACAAGATCTAACTCAGAAGGTAATAGTACTCTATAAGACACTTCTCCTATCCTTTCAGATATTTTGAAGGGTTCAACGTACCTCAGTACTGACTTGCCTTTCTTGCCAAATCTGAACACTCCTTTTGTTGGTGAGACTTTGATGAACACCCAGTCGCCTATCATAAACTCCAGTTTCTTTCTTCTCAAGTCTGCATACTTCTTCTGCTTGTGTAGAGCCATAACAAGTCTGTCTCTGACGATTCTGATCTTCTTGTTGTCTCTACCTCTATCTCTAGTCCTAGAGGAATATATACATTATCCTCATTTCAACACAAAGGTGATAGACAGGGTCTTCCATACAGTGCTTCAAATAGAGTCATACCGATACTAGCTTGATACCTATTATTGTAAGAGAACTACATCAATGCTAGATGATCCTCCCAACTGCACTTGAAGTCCAAAATGCACGATCTCAAAAGGTCATCTAACACCTGATTAACTCATTCTGTTTGACCATCTGTCTGTGGATGAAATGCAGTACTGAAATTGAGATGCGTCCCCAAAGCTTTAGCTCTTCCAAAATCTTGAAGTAAACTGAGAGCCGCGGTCTGACACAATAGTCACGGGCACGCCATGAAGTCGAATGATCTCTGACATATAACTTTGCTAAGTCGTCAGTATTCATTGTAATCCTCATCGGTATGAAATGCGCTGATCCACTATTACCCAAATCATATAATGGTTGTTGCGGGTCTTGTGTATTCCTGTGATGAAATCCATCGATATCTGTTCCCATTTCCACTCTCCGGTGGGTAAAGGTTGAAGTGTTCCCGAAGGTTTCTGATGTTCTGCCTTCACTTTCTGACACATTGTACACTTAGTCATAAATTCCTCAATCTCTACTTTCATTCGTTTCCACTAATAGTTCCGTCAAAGATCGTAATACATCTTTGTTCTAGCATGATGATTAGAGTAACGAGATCGGTGAGCTTCTTCTAGGATTTCTCTTCTCAAATATTTTTCATGTGGTACACAGAGTCTCCCTTTGAATCTCACACTTCCATCCTCTTCCTTAGTCCAGGCCGTTATCTCTGCATCTTTAGCCAAATCTTGCATCCACTATTCTTTCTCTTGAAGTTCGATGCTTCTTGACTTTAGCGAAGGTTTAGTAAGAATGTTACACAGCTTTATTACACGATCCATTCTATGAGCAACAAAATTAAAGTCAGCTAAGGTTTCATACAATTTTCACTCTTGAACAAGCATGTGAGCCACTACAGTTCTAGGTCTTCTACTAAGCGCATCTGCTACAACATTCGCCTTGCTCGGATGGTACTGCAATGAGAAGTTGTAGTCATTAACAAGTTCCATCCATCTCCTTTGTCTCATATTCAATTTTTTCTGAGAGAACAGATACTTCACGCTCTTGTGATCGAAAAATACTTCGAATGTTTCACCAACCAGATAGTGCCTCCAAATCTTCAGTGCAAAAAAAATAGCTGCAAGCTCTAGATCATGTGTAGGATAGTTCCTCTCGCGAGTCTTCAGTTGTCTCGAGGCGTACGCTACAACTTTACCTTCTTGCATCAGCACACAACCCAGTCCAGATAAAGAAGCGTCTATGTAAACCATGAAGTCTATACCGCTAACAGGAATAGTCAACGCTAGTGCAGTAGTCGACTTCTCCTTGAGAGTAGAGAAAGCTATCTGACAAGCATCATCCCAAATAAACTTTGCGTCCTTCCTTGTAAGCTTACTCAACAGAGTTGCGATGCGTGAATATCCCTCTATGAACTGTTTGTAATACCCTGCTAGTCCAAGAAAACTGCGTATCTCGGCAACATTCTTGGGTTTTTCCCAACTCAATACTGCTTCAACCTTGCTCGGGTCTACAGTGATACCTTTCTAAGTCACCACGTGACCTAGGAACTTCACTTCTTCTCTCTAGAACTCGTACTTAGAGAACTTGGCGTACAACTGATGATCTACCAAAGTCTGCAATGTGATGTTGAGATGACTTCCGTGCTCTTACTTGGTGTTTGAGTAGACTAGAATGTCGTCAACAAATACTACCATGAATTTGTCCAAGGTCTAAAGATCCTCTGCATCATGTCCATGAACACTGCCAGTGCATTCGTCAGTCCAAAAGGCATAACTACGAACTCAAAATGATCATGCCTAGTTTGAAATGTTGTCTTCGGTATGTCTTCTTCCCTGATCAATAACTGATGATATCCGGATCGGAGATCGATCTTTGAGAAGTATGCTGTCCCCTTCAACTGATCAAATAAGTCTTCAATGCGAGGTAGCAGGTATTTGTTCTTCATAGTAATCTAATTCAATATGCAGTAGTCGATACACAATCTGAGAGATTCATCCTTTTTGCTCCCCAAGGCGATGTACTTGGCCGAATGAACTTTAAGGCTAGTAACTCGTCTAGTTGCTTCCTTAACTCAGTCAATTCTGTAGGTGACATTCGATACGTCTGTAACGCAATAGGTGATGCTCCTACTGTTAGCTCGATACGGAATTCCGCTTCTCGCTTGGGAGGTAGTCCAGGAATGTCCTGAAATATCTTCCCATACTGATTCACCGTGGGAATGCCTTTCCAATCAGTCTTCCCTTCGACAGACCACAAACCCAAACAAGCTGGAAGATTGGGTACTCCAGATCTCGAACCAACCACCTTCATCACCTTGCCTTCTGGAGAGAGAAAAGTACCTACTCGCTTATGACAGTCTATCTGCACGTGATGTGCAGCTAGCCAGTCCATCCTCAAAATCACGCCAAATTCATGCATGTTCAATACAATAAGATTACAAGATAGTGTAGACTCACCCAACATAAACATACAAGATTCAAAGAATTTATCTAATTGTGTTGTGCTTCCTACTGGGTTAGCTATAACAAGGCCCCTTTCCAGATCATTCATGTGCAAACCCAAACAAAGTGCAAGTGAAGAAGCTATAAATGAATGAGAAGCTTCGGTATCAAACAAAACTTTTGCAGAGATGTGTGAGAGGCATATGATACCTTCCATAACGTCATTTTGTTGTGGTTCCAATGCAAAGACTTTGCCCAACTGAGGTTGCGGCTGAAAGTGCTGCTGTTGAGAAGGTCCATTCTTGATTCCCTTAAATGGTTGAACTTGTTGTACAGGCCTCGGATGTTGAGGGTAAAGTGGCTTCAGCACTAGCTGTTGCTGCCCTTGAAAGAATTGTTGTTGTGGCCTCCTTGGTGCACAACATGCCTTGAAGTGAGGACCTGGCTTTCCATAATTGAAGCACATCATGATCGGCCTTCCAAGGACGAGTGAATTAGACGGGCGTTGCATTCTCTGCCTCTTCAGCTGTTCTGACTGATTGCTTCTGAAATTTCTCGGCCTGTCATTGCTCCTCACATACTTCTGATCCAAAATCTTATGGAACTCCAACATGTCTTTCTCTACCTTCCTCGTACAATCCACGACCTTGTGATACTCGGTGAATTCCCTCACCACTAGCTGATTCCTGATGTTCAGCCTCAAACCACTCTTGAACCTAAAAGCCTTCTTCTCTTCCTCATCCATTGCATACATGGCAAACTACGACAACTGGATAAACTTGACCGCATACTCCATCACAGACAGGTTTCCTTGTTCAAGCTTCATGAATTCGAGTTCCTTCTCTTGTCTGATCGTCTTGGGAAAATATTCAAGGTAGAAGACCTCCTTGAATTTTAACCAAGAGTTGATTGCAACATCGATTTCCACCACCTTCGAGCTTCCCCTTCAAGCATGAAAGCCGCAAAGCGGACCATATCCAAGTCTTCAACTTCTATGACTTCAAATATATGTTCAATGGAGTCGATCCAGGTTTGAGATACTACCAGATCTGTCGTCCCATTGAAAGAAATCGGACCAAATTTCTTAAAGCCCTCGATTCCAGCAATGTTCCTCTGTACTCGGTTATGGAGTTGCGCTTGCTGACGCTGCATCGTCATGGTCATGTCGCCCATCGCTTGATAGATGTCTACCAACTGTGGACTGTTTGCATTACCCTCCTCAGGTGGGTTAGTATTTGCATGTCTACCCCTTCTTCCATCCATTTCACTAGTTGAGTACCTGAAAAGTAAGTTTGGTAGTATCCAAATTTCTTATAAGTTCAGAACTTTAGATGGTTAGCAGTTAACATCCAGCACACCAAAACTTGTGAAACATCTACACCTTGAAAACTCTAAAATCGCTGTCACATCCAAAACTTGGAGAAAATTGATTAAAATGAAGAACTATAGCTCTGATACCAACTTTGTCATATCCCAAACCCAAGGATTCACTTTGGAGCCCTGAATAGTCTGAAATATGACTCTCACTCTCTAAAAGAAGAGAGTGGCAGTAAGTGTCATGCTATTACCTAGAACATCATAGGATATTCAAGAAGAAAACTTACATATAAGGGAATAGCATCATATAATATATTACATCAAAATCTGATGAAAACAATAGCGAAAGTTTATAACAAAATAAGTTCTAGGTTATAATCAAGTCTCTCAACTAATTTAAACGTGAAGGAAAGAAATTACATCTCCAAATCCAATTAAAAAAAGTATTATGTTAGTACATCACAGATTATAACAAAACTAGTCGTCATCTTCCTGATTCTCCTCTTGCACCTCGGCTTCCACGGGCTCTTCATTCAAAGGACCTGAAATATGGTTTGCTATAAAGCATGAGCTACAAAAGCCAGTAAGTAAAAGCATTCAAAACAATCTAAGATTGATATAGGGCCACGACCACTAATCAAGGATAATCCAATCAAATAAAACAAAATGGGACAGATTATAATGAGAATGAATGAGCTCGAATCTTTGTTAAATGCATGTAGTGCTCCAAAAATAATTAGTGTACACCAAGGTGATCTAAACATTCAATTTAAAATGTTGTGTACTCTGTTATACCTATCAATATGAAAAGTTCCCACTTGATTGAGCCATCCTTTGAGCAAGATGTCTAATCGAACCATTCCCCTAATACGGGGCCTTCTCAAGGATAGGATATTCTATGAGCGCAAACATAGTTTTAAGGGTTTTCAACCTAGAAGGCACAATGCCCCCACTTGATTTTCGATCATGGGTAATACTCCAAGGTTCTATCATGTATATTTCCTCAAGAAATCATCTTCATTGACAGTTAACAGAGAAGTCTCTCTCTGAATATACTCTTTCACTCACGAGTGCAACACAGCAACTCTGAGGTAGAAGGAATTACTCATAGACCTTTTCGAGGTCAAGAGTCAATGTAGTGTGGGATGACATTAACTATGCAATCATTCTTTTGGTGTACATGGTGTAATATCAGACTAATCATAACACATTTCCCGTTCATCAAGTAATACCATTCATAGTTGCAAGTAAATGGGATACATATGTTAAGATATGAAATCGCAGAGAAAGAAGTACACTAACAGTTTAATGTATAACACAATTATCCATGAATTCGATCTAACCAATCAACAGGAAGCATATGTGCAATAGAACAAACAAAATAGACCACAACAATAAGTCTCAGCGGACCAAAGGCTTCTCGGTGAACTCCTCAACGACAAATCTAGGAAGTCAACATTTGGTAGGAAACTTTTCTAAAAAACTGTTGAAAAAGTAATGAAGGATCAGTAGTATGGAAGGGCAAAATTAACAAGCTTCGAGGCATTATCGGCTCGCTTTCTTTTAGACAAGTTTCTCCCCCTTCGATCTGATCGCGAATGCACTAAGGGGTTAGTGAGAAAATGCCTTCAGGATACAATGAATCCTGTGATCCAAATTTGTTGTGATTCTCGGATGTGCACCGTCCGATCACAACATGACACTCTGTATAAGGACTAATGATGCCAAACACAATAGAAGGACTTGATTAATATTTCTCACA
The DNA here is from genome assembly GCA_031762675.1 of Pachysandra terminalis. Taxonomy (NCBI): domain Eukaryota; kingdom Viridiplantae; phylum Streptophyta; class Magnoliopsida; order Buxales; family Buxaceae; genus Pachysandra; species Pachysandra terminalis. Next base: position 8,971 of record JAUPMG010010016.1, read on the forward strand.
CGATCAGATAATCTGGGTGCTCTGGAATGATCCGAATGGTCTGGATTAATAGCCTATTTATAGATTTACTCGTGTCAGTTCACCAATAGGCATGATGTTGATCCAACGGTTTAGATCAATCCTGAAAGGTCATGTACAATTTCACTCATCATCCATAAGGTACGATCAAGATCCTACGGTTTGGATCTAATCTATGTATAGGTACCTGTTCGGTTGACACCTCTATGATCAGGTGCAACCTGATCAGATGGTCTTGATCGTCTGTGTAGTATCAAATGCGCCGTCTGACGGTCCAGATTTCTTGGATCGATCAGATGTGTCCGATCGCAAGATCAACCTGAACCATAATGGCCGAACTACCATCAGACCAAACAACCAACCAACCCGGTCCAACTGGGTGGGCCATATACGTTAAAAGAAAAGGCTCCTATGCTCCTCGCGACACTGCGTGCAAAGTGCAAAGTGCGCCTACAAAGCATCCTTGCGCGTTTCTCATACGCATGTGTGCACCACCGACCCAAGTGCAATGCACTATATCATTCCCTTTACTTTTAAACACATAAGCAAAATGGAGCTTCCTTTATATTAAGCTTCATATTTTCTTGTAGTTAACCGACGTGGGACAAGAGATTTCACAAAGCTTTCAACACAAACACAAAACACATCATTTTTGTTTTGAAAATATCCAACAAATGCTGCACCAAAATTCTGTAGACGATACGTACTCGCATGCAATGCAACAAATAAGAATTGCAAAAAGAAGGATTTATTAACGATGGTAATTGGCGAAGTCAAGACACTGCCACTATAAGAAGTTTTTAGGAGTGGTCTCTATAAAACGCTTGATGTTAAGCTGCGATTTTTGGTAAACCACCACCAAATATATAATATTAAAGCGGTTTTATACTTAACCACTAGAAAATTCCAATATTTGTGATTGAAGGTTTCATATTTGGCAATCATCTCAAACAACAGAAGTCGATAAAATCTTCAAATTTAATGTAGCATTTGCTTTTCTTAGTTAGATTTTCATTGAAAGAATTTAATTGTTTAATTATTTTTTTCGTCTCTTAGTTCTTTTTTTGATTAAATATAATGGTTTTATTTTAATTCATATTGATTGTAACCTATCGTTTAGTTCCTTTTCTTTTAGCATTTTTCCCAACATTTTCATTATTAAACTGGTTTTAGGGATTCCAAGTTTGTGCAATTGATGTATCAACAATCGAATTTTTACGGTTCTAAATAGAATTTAAATAAGAAATGCAACAATAAAATCAAAAAGTAAATGTTCTACTAAAGGTTGGACAAATTCAACTCTCGAATATGCATAAAACAAATGAATTATCAAAAGGAGAAAGCACTAAAATACCTAGTCTTTAAATTCACAAATGAAATTCCCAAGTTATTTATGAAAAAATCAGGTCCAGAAGAGAAAGGATAAACCGAGGGGTAATTGTAATTTTAATACAATACAAAGACGGCAGCATTCTAATGATGAAGATTGAATATCTATGAAAACCCAATAATGTTTAACTTCGATATCAATATGCCTGGTCTGTGTTTGCGAATAACAACATGCTAGAAATAACTGATAATAAATGGAAGAAAATGGATTGAACAGAAATTAGATGATAAAAGTTATTGAAAAACACAATAATATTAACTTTACACTGTGTAAAACAATTTCAGACTAAAGGCAATTAAAGTATACACTTAGTTTGTGTATGCGATATGAAATGTAGGAAGATAACAATCTAAAGCCCATAAAGGTAAGAAAAATTGCTAACTTTATATATATATATACAATGAGGACATGCTAGTACCAGAGTTCAACCCATTGACTCTAATGTTTTAAGGTTTGACATGTGAACCAACCCTTTCATAGATCTTTGATCTATTTTGGTTCAACTCAGATGCTTTGTGTATTCTTTGCTAGCTGACATGACATAACGAAGAAAGTAGAGCCTACTAGATCTGCTTTTACATTTTGTTTCATGGTTCTAAATTTCTTCTTTGAATTTTATACATTCCATCATAGACACTGTAGCTTCATACTTGTACTACCTTTTTTAAGGAAATAATTTTTAATGAAGTTATTCAATTTTAATTATATACATCAATGCAGCTTCATATAGTTCTTATATTTTTTAATAAGGAAATTATTTTTAAAGAAGTTATTCAATTTAATTATATATATCAATGCAGCTTCATATAGTTCTTAAATAATATAGTTCTTATATTATTTAATAAGTTATATAATGTATTTATTGTGATACTAATAAGAACATTCTAGGAAAATAACTGATGACAAATAGAAGACAATTATGCATAAACAGAATACAACAAAAAGTTATTAAAGAAATACAATAATGTTACATTTAAAGTGGGTACATGTAAGAACCTGAACAAAAAATCAAAACAACAAATTTTAAAACCAAAAGGGTAAAATCGTAATTTGATAAAAATCTGAATTTATAAATTTATAATTTAACAATATTAGCCTTAAAAATTTAAATAACTTAAAAACCCTAATACAAATAGGTATATTCAAAATCCCAATAAGTAACTAAACCTGGACTGGTCAACAGATTTGACTTGGTCAGCAATATTGACTTGATGACTAGGCTTGGACTGTAAAATAAAAACCAAATCAAATTAGTAAGAAATCAATCAGTAAGTTAAAGTAAATGCTTAAGACCTAAGACAAGCAACTCATTTAACAAGAAACTTCTAGAAGCTTTGCAAACTAATTAGTAACTAGGAATCTGATTTTCTAAAAGAAATAGAAACCCAGATCTAACCAAAAATAGCAGTTCCTAAATACACAACTTTAGCTATAAAAGCCTATGAAAGGAGTGACTAAGTGAATCAAAACACAAGAAACCCACCCAATGTCGTGGAGAACACTTAGAGAAGGAGGAGAGCTCCAGGAAAATCAGAAGAAAAAGAAGAAGCAATCCTAGAAGCATCCTAAGGCAAATATTTGAGTTTTCTTTCAAAGTCTTGTATATTTACTTCTATTTTAATGTTATGACCATGGGGGAAGTTCTTGTTTTATTTTGCTAACCCTTTCCCCATGATCCAAGTAATAAAATCTAGAAATATTTCTAGTTAATATTCTGTAATTTGCATGCTCATGTAACTTTAGCAAAACCCAGAAGTGATTTTGAAGCCCCCTAAGATAGTGATAGACCTTTGGGAGAAATCCCAAATCAAATCCTGACCAAATTGTGATTCGGCAGCCTACTCGGTATGCCGAGTACCCTGCCGAGCCCCATAGAGGAAATCGCAACTCTCTGCTTGAGCTGTCGAGCCACTTCCGGCATATCAAATGACCTTGCCGAGCCTCTTTTTGGGAAATGAGATAATTTAGGAAATCATCTAATGAGACCTTCCTGGACCAAATCCCAAAGTTTGGGAAACATTGAAACACTTTTGTGATTTTCGGCATACCGAGACCCTGACGAGATACCACTTTAACCCTTTTTGCAATGTAAGACCGTGGACACCTGTAAAAGACTAAAACTAGATGTTTGGCTATGTTTACAAGCACTAGGGAGACACCAATGAATTGGACTTAATTAATTACTATTGGGCATAAATAAAGGGAATTGCGCTTATTTAACTAAATTAGGCTTAAGTGATTAAGTATGGGCTTTAATTACATTAATTAATTAGCTTAATGGGCTTAAGCTATTCCTTAAGGCTCAAACCAATAAATTAGACTTTAAAATATAGAAAATTTGTTTTAAATTAATAAATTCTAGAAAATTTGAGTTAAAGTTGGATTAGTGTCCCGCCCCAGATCCCATAGCACAAATCTAAATGCATGAGGCACAGATCACGAGGTGAGACCTTTGGGATCCATTTCTGGACCGCGGATTTGTCATATCAAATTCACAACTTAATAAAAGCAGTTATTATTAATTTCATTAAATACTCAGAGTATGGAAGAGAAAAGGAATAAATACCAGAGTATTCGGAAAACTTGTAAATAAGGCAAAGTTCTCATTCCACCTCAACCTACAACACAATAAGTTGCGAGCTTGGAATGCCCAGTAAGAGATGATATGTCCCCAATCATCACTAGTATCACAGATAGACGGATAAATGAAATAAATTCAAGAATTTATGATAGACAAAAACACATATCATAATTTTACGCACCAATACGAACGATTATTGTGAATTGCGTATAAGACGACACATTCAAATGATACTAATGACATGCTCAAATAATGGAATGCAATGATATTATGCCACGGTTGTACTATCTAAGGTTTCATATCAAGTTATTCATTGTGGTTGATCTGACTGAATTTCTGGGGATTACCACCATGGCACAGTACAGCCTGACTGAATTTTTGGAAACAATGCCCAAGGTACAGTACAACTTTTGACTGGATTTCTGAGAATATAACCCGAGGTACAGTACAACCTCTGACTGGATTTCTGGTAATATAACCCGAGGTATAGTACAACCTCTCCTAGGTCCTCTCACAAGAACCTAGAACTCTTACTTCCAGAACTCATTCAACAGTTCACTGTAATTTATTGTGTATGCATGCTTAACTTAGGACTCCAATGATAATTCCCGCAAACACTATCCATGCACCCATACATGTGGATAATCTACTAGGAAGCTTTATAAGTTTCCTAACCCATGTACAAAAGCAAACACTCAACAATCACATCACATGTGCTTTATCTGTAGCTGCCCAGTTGACCCAGACAGGCTAATCATTTACCTACTCTGTCCATCACAATCAAGTGGACAGGATAAGTAAATCAACTATCATAAGTATATAAACGTGAGATACTTTGCATGCCAGACCAGCCTGCCAACCTCACTATGGGCCTGCCACGAAGACATACAAGGTGGACACGAGACCACACAATCTCCCACACTGATAAATTAGTAGTAGGATCCCGGTGATAATGTCCGTAGAAAACTGTCCGTGCGTCCATATGCACAAACAATCCGCCGGTTACCATCACTGGTGTCCTTTCACATCACAAGTAGGGTTACCAGTGATAAAATTCCTCAGAAGCTATCCCTGCGCCCATACACATGAACAATCCATTGAATGCCATCACAGGTATTTCCCCTCATAATTTCATGCACAACACAATATTGGCCTTCTAGGTTTATATCATTTGGTTAAGGTCTGTTTCACCCTGACTCTGTAGTAAACATTCCCTAGAAATCAATAAATCCAAGTACATTTCATTCACTTCAGAAATTTCATTCAGAACAGCCTATCATGTTCAAATCAAATCCGTCAGTAGGCTGGTCGGTGTACCGAAGCCTACCGACCAACTCACGTCCAGTAAACAACTCACAATCGGTAGGGTGATCGGTGTACCGACGCCTACTGACTCGTGACAGTGGTCCCCTGTTGGTAGCGTGGTCGGTGTACCGACTCCTACCGACGAACCCAAGTCCATGTTTAACAATCCATCGGTAGTTTGATTAATGTACCGACGAACCTATCGATGGTTCACGAAGGTATTTTCTGGGTTATTAATGCTTGAGAATTTGAACACGATTTTCAGTATAATGGATACCCATACATGAAAATCATCCTATGTCACTACCGATCAACCGAAATCACATGGTGAGTACATCTTTCAACACAAATAAGTGAGAAATCACCGAATCTAAATCCCCTTCTGAAGGTAAATGCAAAACTCAATATGATACTGTGAAAACCATACAGAAATGTAATTTACAGTGATTTAATGATAAGATCCAGTCCTAGCCTTCCCATTAGTCTCATCTGATCACCTTCTCCATTTCCTCATCTTCTCCATCTCCTACTTAGTCTTGTACGGCTAGGGTTTTATCCTTCTAGTCTAATCTCTTCCTTTTCTTCTCAAACCATAACTGAGTCTTAACTAGTTGAAAAGACCAGGGAGGTTATGGTAACTTCCTTCTAATCCTTCCTTGACCATGTCAACCTTCCTCACATACGACTGAGATTCCAATTTGAACCTCTCATTATTTTCATAACCCTAAATGTTTATTAATTTCACATAGAACTGTCTCTGTTGTTTTACTATCAAATACTAACAAAAATTAAAATTAGTTATTTAATTCGTAATTAAATTTATAATAACTCTAATTAAATCCCTAAAATTTTATGTAATTAATCTACTCTAAAATGACTAGGTTCGAGTCATTACAATTAGGACTCCCTAATTGCTTAAAATATAAGCTTAGTAGTTGTATTAGGACACTAGGTAGTTTCTAACACGTAATATTATACAAAAAAGCCTTTTGGATTATTCTAAACCTAGGAAAACCCTAGTAAACATGAGAAGACTTTTTGAGAAGAGATCAAACACTTCTAAACCCTAGAAGCCCAGAAGATCAAGAAAGAAGAAGTAACAACATCAAGATTCTACAATTTCTCTTAGTTTTCCTTCATTGTCTTGTGTATTTACTTCTAGCATAATTTTATAACATGATTGTGATTGATTAGTAAAACCTTCCTCATGTTCTTATAAGTAAAACCCATCAATAAATATTCAATAAAAATAGATAAAGCATCACTATCCGTTAAGAGACTGGAAAGAAGAACTAAAACTGGAAAATTATCAAAATCTGAATTACCGAATAAATAACCAATTCTAATATTTTATATAATTTATTTTATACTTTTTTATGATTCTCCTATTCGTTAGGAACACATTGCATCAAATTTGAGGTCATTCTGATAAGTAAAGACCCAGAAAACTACTCTCGGGCAAGCTACCAAAAAGTTCTGTATACCGAATGAGTGTGCCAACACAGCTTACTGACAACAGCCCCAAAAGCTTACCAAAACCCAATGTTTGATACCTTTTGATTGGACAATTGTATAAGGTAAATTTAGGTATTTGTGAAGAGTTTTCAAGGTTGTTAATACTATATTACATATTTTGACCTACCCTAACCTATTTGTGAAGTTTGGGAAACTTTTGCACACTTTTATAATTTTTAGTATACCCCAACCCTACCTTGACCTTGCTGAAAATCCCATTGTAGCCTATTTCCAAAATATGAGGCATTGGACATCTTTATAATGTTAAACCAAGTGGATTGGTTGTGTTCCCAGGTGTTGGGAATGTGTTTATAAGAATTTGACCACCTATACCAAAAGTTAGACCTATTAAGACATTGGATTACAGTATGAAATTCTAAGACTGTAATAACCCAAACTATTTCCGTAATTAATCAAAATAGAGGGAAAAATTTAAAATTTTAGAAGTTTAGCTACAGGTTTGAGTTTGACTCATTGTGATTGGTTGGTTGTACTATGGGAAACTAAGTTCAAAACACACAATCATAATCTCATAAGTCAAGATGTGTGATTATGATCTCGTAGCAACGAATTCGTCTAGAAGCTTAAAAATTAAAGGGAATAGTTTTAAATAGGATTAAGAGATAATGACAAATCAACTTAGAAATAGGACACTTACTCAAGCAAAACTAACATCAAAGCATGTAATGTGAAAATAGGTCAAGCATGTTAAACACAACATCCCAAAAAGGTGTCATGGCTTCTTCTTCCTCCAAGTTCTTGCTCCTTTCATGGCTGTTTGTTAGTTTCAGCCCCTTTTTTCCTCCTCCTTTTGCGTCCTTTGGCTTGGTCTCTTCTGGTGTCCCTCCTTTCTCTCCCCCCATGGGGAGAAACGCTCGAAAAGCGTCCTCTCCGGCTTCATTCCCCTCCCAGACTTCTTCCTGCTCTAAACCGTTTACTAGAGCTTCTCGAGCTACCAGTCTTGCCTCTCCCTCCCCCTCATCCCATCCTTCTCCTCCTTGTTGTCTGAGAGTTAGTGTTTGCGATACTGTTTCCTCCCCTATCCATTTTCTCCCGCATATCCTTTCTCCTCTGTCTGAGTTTTTTGTATTCCCTGTGTCTTCTGTCCCCTTGCCCCCTCAGCCTGTGTTTGCCAATATCCACCCATTATCTTCCCCCAGTATGTCGTCCCTTGTTTCGTCCCCTGTCTTGCGCATTCCTCTCCCTCTGCCTCTCCAGCTCCACCCTCCCCCATTATTGCTGTCCCCGCTCCTTTGTCTGCAGGTGGTTCCTTGGAGGGTCGGGTTTTACCACCCGAATCTTCTTCTCCTGTCTTTTCCCTGGTCGGGTCAAGTTCCTAGTCTGACCAGTCGGGGCATTTTTCTTATCCCAGTCTTTCTCGCCCTTTCTCTCCTCCTTCTCTTTCTGCGCTGCCTTTTAAGCTGGAGTCTCCAGCTCAATTTCCTCTTTTGGGTCTGTCCCCGGCCTCATCTGGGTTGTTAACCAAGTTACCTTCTAAGCATCCAAAAGCACATCCTATTTGTGGGAATACTGATAAGCCTTTACTTGCATTGAGAGCAACCAATGGTCTCCCTTCTCCTGGCTGCATAGCTGCAGGCTTGTCTAGATCACCTGTGCACTTCTCGTCTGACCTAGACCCTGCTGCAGACTCATCTAGCTCCCCTGTGCACACCTCGTCAGGCCTTGCTCCTGCAAATTATGACAATGTAAGTTTGACTCAGAGACTCAAGCCTTGGTCTAGCCTATTTTCACAGACCTGTTCAGCCTCCAACAGACAACTGGAATTTTTCCCTCCAGTTGTAAAGGATTGCAGAATTATTGTTAGCCCCACCATTGATGTCATTAGAGCTGGAGCTTCTTTATGGGAAGGTACCCTTGTTGGCCATTGTTTGGACAAGAGACTTACCCTCCATGTGGTGAACACCTTAGCTCAGAGGCTGTGGGGTAAACATGGATCTCTTGAAGTAACAACAAATAGTACTGGGTTTTTCTTCTTTATATTTGCGTGTAAAGAAGTGAGGGATAGAGTTTTAGCTACTGGGCCATGGCGTCTAGCTGTGCAGTTGCTGGTTCTTAGAGACTGGAGGCCAAATATTAAATTACAGAAGGAGAGCTTGAACACTGTCCCAGTGTGGGTAAAATTGTTCAACATTCCTCTCAAACTCTGGAAACCTGAGGGACTCAGCTATATTTCCAGTGCAATTGGACAACCTCTCATTATTGATAAGGACACTAAAGATTTATCTTTAATGCATTTTGCAAAAGTGTGTGTGGAAATTGATACAAATTGCACCCTTCCAAACCATAATGCACTAAATATATCTGGAAATCATATGATTGAGAAATTAGTGGACATTGAGGTGGAATACACCTGGAGACCTCAAGTGTGCTCCTAGTGTAACTGTTTTGGGCACTGGACTAAGGCCTGCCCTACTTCAGCCAAACAACCTAAATAGTGGTTCCCTACGGGCAGGACCTTTGCTCAGCAAGAAACTAATGATAATTCAATGGAGATTAATGAACTACATACTGATAATATTCTGCAAAAGGAGAAGAGTACCCAACCCTGGACTACACCAGTACAAACAGAAGTTATATTAGGGGAAAATGTGAGTGACAACACCCAAGGGGCACAGATTAGTAATGGGCCTTGAGTTCCAAAGAATTTGGGGGGAGGATAGTACCACTACACTGGGCACTGGGGAATCGCCTCTCTCAGGCCACCAGGGTGGACACAGAGGTTGTTACACTACTGAAAGACTATACCATAACAGGGTTTCATGTTTCAAATCTGGCCTGTGACATAAATATCCCTACATCACCAAACAAGTTTGATTGTCTCCAGCCTGATGATGATCTGAGCAATGATAGTATAAGTCCAGAAGCCAGTTCTGCAATGCCAACCAATAATGGTGGTGAGTCATCCCCTAACTCACCTCCCCAATGCTGAACATCATATGTTGGAATATCAGGGGCCTAAATGACCCCATCAAGCATAGAGAGGTAAGACACTTACTCTCTTGCTACTCTCCCAGTATTTTTGCAATAGTTGAAACAAAAATCAGATATAAGAAAGCTCAAGATATCTGCAATCTCATTGCACCCAGCTGGGCTAGTTACCTCAACTACTCCAATTCTTGTAAAGGCAGTATTTGGGTGTTCTGGAATGAGGAGGATGTTAGCTTTAATCGTATTCTTTGTACAAATCAAATGGTTCATGGCCAATTGATCTCAAAGCTACAAAACAAACTGCTTTTACTACTTTTATATATGGGTCAAATGATGTGAATTAGAGGAGATCTTTGTGGAGATACCTTATCAGTGTTCAGACTCACTACCCTTGGTAAATCATTGGAGACT
>JAUPMG010010017.1:0-15705 GCA_031762675.1 Pachysandra terminalis
AAGCCTCTTCTCCATCTCTGTTGATCACCTCATAACACATCTGAATCTGATCATCTCCGAGTGCTTCAGATCATCACTGTCTGCAATAACTCCTTCGTTTGACATCCGAGTACAGCAAACACCTACCACGTTCTCTCTCTCTCGTCGCTGCCCTGTTCCTCTCTCTCTCTCTCTCTCTCTCTTCGTCTGCGTCCACTGCCACCTCCAGCCACCTCTCTGTACTCCTCTCACGCACCACCACACCACCTCGCCCCCTCTCTCCTTCTCACCTACAGCAGCCCTCACACTCTCTCTCTTCCGTTCTGCAACTCGTCCCTCCCCTGCTCTCACACTTTCTTTTCTTCTTCGTCACCACAAACCACCTATTCCCTGCACTCTCTCCCTCTCTCTGTGCTCCGCCACCTCTCTCTCAGATCTCTCCCTCTCTTTTCTCTTCTCCCCCTTCCTCTCTTCTTCTTCCTCTTCCCATCTTCTTCTTCTCCATCATCGCAGAACCCAGCAACACCCCTCACCCTCCATCTCTCGTCCCTGTTTGGCAGCAAAAACCACACCCAACCTGTCCTCCTCCTCTCTTCTCCACCACGCCATTCTCTCTATTCCTTCTCCCAGCTCTCTCACTTCCGCCCCTTCTTCAATCTCCCTTCTTCTCTGTAACAACCGAACCACACACACCTTCCACCATTCACAACAGCACCCCTCCATCTCCGTTTCTACAACTCACGCACCCCCTGTTTCTCTTCTTTCTCTCTCTTCCGATTCTCTCTCGTCTCACAATCTCTTCCCTTCTCGCCGCAAGCACTCTCTCACGCACCTTGCATCACCTCTCTCCCCTGTTTTAGCACCACCAAGCACCACCCATCCTTCACCTTCTCCACTGCAACGATCGCCTGAAAAACAGATCCCCCACCTCCTAAACGAGCTCCAGCATATCTGCTCTCCTCTCTCTTCCTGCTTTCTCTCTCACCATCTTTCTCTTCCTCCCCTTCTCCTTCCTTCTTCATCCTTTATTCTGTTTTGTTTTCCCTGTACAAAACAAAACAGAAAATACAGCAAATCAGTTGAATCAAAACCCAACCCAGACCAAACCGAACCCCGAACCAAACCGAACTCTGAACCAACAAACCAAAAACCCAACCCAGAAAAACCCCAAACCAACTTAAGGTCATGTTTGGCTATAGGTGAAGAAAGGAAACGTTTCTGTTGCAATATCTCAAGCCAAGCTCGACCAAGTGAGCTCAAGACAGGAGGAAAGTCACATAAAGGATTGCAGAAGCTACCCGAACTCGGGTTGCTACAGGTATTTTATATTCTATTTTAGTTTATTTTTATTCCATTTTTTTAGTTTATCATGATGTTTATGAAGATTTGAAGCATGTCATGAATGATTCTTTTTTTTTAATCCAATGATTGTGATGATCTTCAGTTGAATAGATCTTGTGTAAATTTATGTACATATTTTTTATTATTCCGTTTAAGTATTTGTTAGATTTTTAATTTATTTTGTAATACTTTTCTTAATTGGTCAAATAAATATTCAATCGGGTAACCAGTTAAAGCAGGTAACCGATTAAACCGGGAGGTTGTAACACTTTCCCACACCTCAAATAAACTCCCTTATCCGAATTTCTGGTTAGACCAATCTATTTTCACACTTTGATTTAATTTTGTAATTAATTGATAAAACTCAGGGGTGACCATTTACACCAGAATCCAATGAATGATAGCGACTCCATTTAAACCCAATCGACCTATAGTCCCACCCGACGGTGATCACAATAAGTGAAGTACTTCTCATCACCATTAGAAACAAAACCGAAGTTGTAGTCCTTACCCTAAAAACCACCATATGGAAAGGAAGGGTAGAACTCAAAGGTGGTGTTGTTGAGCCGTAAGCCACTCCTTTAGTAAATTTTGCCTGGCCGCCAAACACCCAATTAGGCAGTTCTGCTGGGATCAATGCCGAAAGTAAAGCTCTGGGAGCGGCGATTACCTCGCTTAGCCTCGACTTGAGTGACCATTTATGGCCGGTTTTCAAGTTCATGCCTAGTTTCATTCCTGGCAGTAGTGCATCATTGGGATCATCAAATCTTTGCCACAACACTCGCGGCGTTGTTCCAGGTCCGGTGACTACAAAGTCGCCGGAATCCAATAGGCGGTGGAATTAGGAGCGTTTGATTTGGATAAGTGTTCAAGAACACAGGACTGCCTCCACTGTAGGTGATCATCAATCAGCCATCAGCATTGATGGTGAGTCGGAGATTGGAGTGTTTCGATTGGCAACCCAAGAGATGTTCAAAGCTAGACTTTGAGTCATTGCTGAACAGTCGATACTTCTTCTATTCACCCATTCCGAGATTTTCACAAATACAAAAGTGAATAGTAAATACATTGTTTCGTTATTTTTCACAAATACAAAAGTGAATAGTAAATACATTGTGTTTCGTTGATGGTTTTGTGAATAGTCACAAGTATGATATTACTCAATGATGGGGACCTAAATCAACGAGTTATCATATCTCGTTTCTGAAAAAACTAAAGAGCTAAATTTGTGGGCCATGTAACCCTGGTCGAGTCAGGTTAAGGAAAATAGTGGTTTAAGGTGCTAGAGATTCTCCAACTCTAGGGCTCTAATTGAGATTATGACTGAACCTTTTGCAGGCTGCCTACGTACCCAAATAAAAATTAAGTTAGACGTAGTTTAAAGTTTAGTAATTTCATTAGAGGTCTCCCCCTTCTATTATTTCTCATCATCTTTTTCATTCTCCTTAAATGAGGAAAGTGAGCTAGTATTTATAGCTTTTGCAAGGGAATTAACCGTAGTTAGAATTTCCGACTACCGTTTCTGACGATGGTTAAGATATTCACCTGGGGTATTACGCATCATGTACCCCCAGTCTCTTAGGTGGACAATCACAAGTTGTTTGGATAATTATAGGTTTATCACTGAGAAACCGTGACACGTCCTATACCCCAATACAACCAAATGTTGGCGAGCCTCATGACCCCTCGATATGGGCGTTGGCGATCAGTAAATATTAGTGGTAATGAAAATTGTTTAGAATTGGCGTCGTCGAGACTATCTAGTCTTTGTGCCATTGAGGCTACTAATCTTAGAGCTCTTGAGGTCCTCGAACCTTAGCACTTTCGAGACTATGTGACATTCTACGTCATCGAGGTTCCCTCTAGATGGATGTAGTATTACCTAGAACGTCATCGAGCATCGCTCTAGACGGAGGATAGTATCGTCTACGACGTTATCGAGCATTGCTCTAGACGGAGGATAGTATCGCCTACGACGTCATCAAGCATCGCTCTAAACGGAATATAGTATTGTCTACGATGTGATCGAGCATCGCCCTAAACGGAGGATAGTATCTCCTACGACGTCATCGAGCATCGCTCTAGACGGAGGATAGTATCTCCTACGACGTCATCGAGCATCGCTCTAGACGGAGGATAGTATTGCCTACGACGTCATCGAGCATCGCCTTAAACGGAGGATAGTATTGCCTACGACATCATCGAGCATCGCTCTAGACGGAGGATAGTATCGCTGCCTACAGTGTCATCGAGCATCGCTCTAGACGGAGGATAGTATCGCCTACGACGTCATCGCGCATCGCTCTAGACGGAGCATAGTATTGCCTACGACGTCATCGAGCACCGCTCTAAACGAAGGATAGTATCGCCTACGACGTCGTCGAGCATCGCTCTAAACGGAGGTAGTATCGACATCTTACATCTTTCAGAGTTATCTCTCCCTTTAGGTGTAGATTCATATCAATGTGTCGACGTCTTACATTGTCCAGAGCTGTCTCTCCCTTTAGGTGTAAATTCATATTGACGTGTCGACGTCTTACATCGTCCAGGGCTGTCTCTCCCTTTAGGTGTAAATTCATATCGACGTGTTCACCGAGATGCATCTCTTTGGTGAACATGAGATACACCTCTAAAGCTCTCAAGACCCCGAGGGATGTCCCATCGTAGGTGGGCGCCCTCAAGTATGACTTGAGAGAATGTCTCATCACAAGTGAAACTCTCAAGAACCCGATTGGTTGTCCCACGCAGGTAGGGGCCCTCGAGTATGGCTTGAGAAATATTTCTGCATCGGCATTCTGTTGTAAAAGGGTATGGCATCCCGCTATAGAGTACCTATTGATGTTAGCTTCATTGTATATTTATTGTAAGCGTTGATTATCCTATGATTTATGTAATAAAAATGGTCATCACGGTAACACACTATCTTCTCCTTATATTTATGTCTTGGTCATATATTCCTTGAACTGATCGGGGTTCTTCCTTAAAAAGTTCACGAGGGTTATACCCATAGGTATCAGTAGAGATCTTGCTACGTGTCGATCATAATCCTAATACGTGACGATTTATTATTAAGCTATCTACTCTTGCCATTTTTCATATTTACATACTTCTTTTATTCACGGATGCATTTTTCATATTTACATACTTCTTTTATTCACGGATGCCATGTTTGTTTTTTTTTTTTTTTGGAGTTGAGACTTTTCCTGATGAAACATTCACAGTGACAGAGAGATTTGGTGAGGCATGTCACTCACACTATGGGTGCAACTTGGGTAACCTCAACCTGATACCGAACGGGTTTTTAAATATTTGGTTTAGTTTTGTTTTTGAAATTATAAAATCGAATTAAATCAGTTTAGATTGCGGTTGAAACCTCATTTAAACTTAACCGAAACTTGAATTCTTGCGTATATAATTATAAACTGAACTAACCCAACAGTTATATATATATATTTATCCCACTAACCAATCAAACATTATGAGGTGGATAGAAATGCCTTTTCACAGTAATTCCAAGTCTCCAACCATGGTTTAATGTATTGGGGGTATCGGACTGGTTCCGCTCGGTATTTGTCTTTTCGGATCTGATACAAAAGTGCTGGACTGGCCTTTAAATTTTGAAAAAAAAGAAAAAAAAGAAAAAAAAAAGGATCGAACTAGACCCGTCTTCAGACCAGTGGTACCGGTCAAGATCGGTTCCAAATTGAAACCAATCTGGACCGTCCAATACACAAATTAAAAAAATAAAAAATGGATATGGATTGTACCATCCAGTCCAAAATGGGTATGAATTGTACCGATTCGGTCCAAAACCATATGATACAAAGTTTGTATCGCGGTTTAGGACTGGACCGTTGAGGTGGACCGGTCCGGAAAACCACGACTCCAACCATATATAAACGGAATGAACGTGAAATCCTTATAGGGGGTAACTTCGTACGAAACTTACCAAATTTCTGTTTATCGGGTCGGGCATATTACCCGTTAAACCTCGGTTTGCAGTTTGCACTTTCCCATCCCTCACAAATTCTTGTTTCAATCGCGTTATTTAAATTACCAGTTTCAATCTCACCAAAAAACAAAAGTCTCACCAAAAACAAAAGTTACCAGTTTCAAAACAGTTTAAGAATATCTCTCTCTCTCTCTCCAAGGAGCTTCTTTAATGGAGAATCTCTCAGCTGTTGAGAGATCGTTCAATCGTTAATGTAGTAATCTCTTCTATCTGTGTCGAAGATAGGAGCGATCGAAGTTGTTGAACGGACTGTTACGACGAGGGTTTTCGGCAAAATGGTTAGAGATGAAACTCAAATCTTCTCTCCGATTAGTTTTATTTTGTGCACTTTTTACCTTCTGTTTTTTGATCGAGTGAACGGGAGGAGAAATGACTGACTGATCTCTATTTTTTGTCTTCCTTTTCACATTTTGTTTGTTTTTCTACTCATATTCTTCGAACTTTCCTCTAGCAAATCGTTGATCAAGCTCACAGAAGCCCGAATCATTGTGATATTGAGGAAGAGGAACGCAACGCAGCAGTTTCTGGAGAAGGATATAGTATATATCTACTCGCGAAACGGCCTCGATTTCAATGCGTATGAAAGGGTATCATCTTGATCATTGGCCCTTTAGTTTCAAAGATAACTTCCTATTCTTTTTGAATTGCTTTGTTGCAATTTGTGTTGTGAATATCTTTAATTTCTTTATTACTGTGAAATCCATGCAATTGATTCTTACGAGAACCATTCATATTGGCAAGAAATCTCCAGGAATCTCTCTCTCTCTGAGAAAAAAATTTCTTATGGGTATGCTGTATCTCTGTGTTTGTCCCTATTCACACAGAGAAATTTATTTGCCTTGGACTTCTAGTTTTGCTGCATATTATTTTATTCTTTGCCACTTTTCCTTATATCTTCACCCTATTTTATTCTCTGATTGTTTTCCCTTGACAGTTTAGAAATTATAATTTCTTCATAATTGATTTTGTTTGAACTTTGAAGCTATAAAGGTGGTTTGATAATTTCATACTTTGCAGATGTTCAATTAGAATACTTAAAGATTGTTTTGTAATCCTCTTTTTATGCATAAACATGTCAATCTGTAATAAAATTATAGAAAATAATCATTAGAATGAAGTAAAATCACATAGCAGTCATGGAAAACCTTACCTTTATCGAGCTTCCATCGTAGAAATTGAAACACGATTTATGGAACAATTCTCTGGCTTTCTGTTTGGTATATCAGTTTCTGTCATGCTTCTTTCAGTAGAAAATGCAGGCTGTTTAGGAGGAGGTAGAGGCATAGCTTCAGTACTGAGCACAGAAATAACATATGACATGCTCGGTCTATCTTTCGCACTTTCTTGCACACACAATAGTCCCAAGTGAGTCAACCTCAAGAATTCATGTTTTTGACATGAAGCAACTAATGATTGATCCAATAGCTCTGAAATTGTGCCTTCTTTCCATAGCTCCCATGTCTGAAACAAGTACAATTTAGGTTGTAAATTAGTGTTTGATGACAAAATTATCAGAAAGTTCTCAAGAATTCTAATCCCATAGAATCTCCAGAATGGGGAAAAAGAACATATATCACATAGAAAATGATCATCTTATCATTCTGACTTTAGGCTTTTAAACCAGTTAAGTGACTAATCAAGCTCCAGATACATGCAATTCAATTATCAAAATCATCAAATAATCATAACACAATATTTTGAATATAAGATATTTATGTTCAAAACTTACATATCCTACGAGGTTGAGAGGCCTTTCCAAATGATAAAAACTTGAATTCTTTCTACCACTTACGATTTCCAGCAGTAAAATTCCAAAACTAAAGACATCAGACTTTACCGAGAAAATTCCTTCCATGGCATACTCAGGAGACATGTAACCACTGAATTCAAACAATAAGCAAAATTTCTTAGTAATTAAAGAAAATTATAAGCTCGCACTTACTCCAACACTCATATGTAAGGTATTGCTTTATACTTACTATGTCCCAACAACTCTATTTGTATTTGCTTCAGATTCATTTTGTCCAAAGATTCTCGCCATGCCAAAATCAGAAATTTTGGGATTCATTTCACTATCCAGTAGAACATTACTAGCTTTTAGATCTCTATGGATAACTCTCAATCTAGAATATTTATGAAGATAAAGAAGTCCTTGAGCAATCCCTTCAATGATGTTTAGACGTCTCTTCCAATCTAATAGCTCCTTTCTTACAGGATCTGTTTTAAATAAAATTTTCTAAAAAATAAAAAAAAACATTGTTTTTTGAAGTGTGGCTAATTGATAAGTGAAAGATCGAAAGAAAGACGAAACAATACACAAATAATAGGTGAAAATGTTAAAGACCAAACCAAAAAGGAAGAAATCCAAGCTTTTGTTAGGCATGTATTCATAGATTAACATCTTTTCTTCCCCTTGAAGGCAGCAACCAAAAAGCCTCACAAGATTCGTATGTTGGAGTTTAGCGATCAACATAATCTCATTTTTGAATTCCACTAGTCCCTGTCCTGAACTTCTTGACAATCTCTTAACTGCTATTTCTTTCCCATTCAATAGTTTGCCCTGGAATAGTGATCATTGCATAATTTTCTCAGTTTGAGCAAGTTACTTTCCAATATAGGTTGGCATTATAAAAAAACGTTTAGTGTTTACCTTGTACACAGGTCCAAAGCCACCCTGTCCAAGCTTATTTTCGGATGAGAAGTTATTTGTGGCAGCCACGATACTAGCAAAACCGAATATTTTCATGTCAGGACCCTTCTTGTCGCCATTTGCGTCGCTGAATTTGTCCGAGGACGTCACGTTAGCTCCTAATTCAAGTAGAAGCTTCTCTTGACTTGCCTTCTCCCCTGTTTGGGTGTTCATAAAAAGTAAGACTCTTCACATGGATGCTGTTCATAATTTTATTATCGTCTGACTATAAGAAACTCCGTATTTATATGATTCCAAATTAAAACCTGAAATAGTACCTCTCTGCCTGAGTTTTCTCCGAATGAAATAGCAAAATGCTGGAAAGAGAAGAATAGCTAGAGCAGATGCTACTGCGATAGTGAACCAAATCCACCACTTTATCTCTGCATTGAAGAACACGCAATAACAATTTTTAAGTCACTTTTTACATCTGATACAAGAAGAACTACACACACACACACACACACACACACACACACACACACACATATATATATATATATATATATATATATATATATTCCAAGATGATTTCATGATTGGAAACTAGACCTACTTCTATATGAAGCAAGACGGAAAACATCACTCCCATCACTAAACTCTGTAAATGTTAATCCTCTGCTCCACAACTTGCATCCAGTTTCATTATCATTAGCAGAAGCATAAGCAACACAAGAACAATTGCTCCAGCACTTGTCCTCACAATCAGAAAGAGCCATGTTGGGATCTCCCTCATTCAGGTAGGCCTCACCATCCATATAACCTTTTAACATCACAAACGAATCTTGAAGACTCCTACACTGTGGCAGTTTCAATCCCACACATTGGGGATTGAAATCACACATACCAAATGGTCCAACGGCATTCTTATTTTCTAAGATATCACCGGACAAAGCAATACTAAACATCGAAATATCTTCATCTTTAACAGAGAAAGTGAAGTACTTCTCATCCCCATTAGAAACATAACTGAAACTGTAGTGTTCACGGAAATAACCATCATGTGGAAAGGAAGGGTAGAACTCAAAGGTGTTGTTATTGAGCCATAAGCCACTCCTCCAGTAAACTTCTCCCCGTCGCCAAACAACTAATTGGGTTGTACCGTTGGGATCCCCGCCAAGAGTGAAAGCCCCTGCAGCAGGGATTACCTGGCTTAGCCACGACGTGAGTGACCATTTATGGCCGGTTTTCAAGTTCACGCCTAGTTTCATTCCGGGTAGAAGTGCATCGGTGGGATAATCAAAGCTTTGCCACAACACTCGCAGCGTTCCAGGTACGGTCACTACAAAGTTGCCGGAATCCAATAGAGTGGCGGTGGCGTTAGGAGCTGTTTGATTGGGATAAGTGTTCAAGAACACAGGACTGCCTCCACTGTAGGTGATCTTCAATCTGCCATCAGCATCGATGGTGAGAACACCGGAGGAGTCGGAAATTGGAGTGTTTCGGTTGGCAACCCAAGCGATGTTCTTAGAAGGATCTTTGGCGTACCATATGCCCAAGTAACGGTCTTTGGACGAGTATGTAAATGAATTAGGGCTGAAGAATCCTAATCTGAAGATTCCTCCGGCGGAGACCAGATGCTCCCAGTCTTGGATCTGTTGTCCTTGCGTGATTGAGCTTGGCTCTGCAGCATTGGAACAGTAAGGTATAAATCCAATGAAGCACAAGAAGAAGAAGCAACAACTTGGAATGAGAATTAGGGTGTGGTTGATGATTCCTTCGCTGCAGGCCATGTCCCGGTGATTGAGCAATGAGGCGATCTGAAGAGGATGAGATTGTCCACTAAATGGAAGGCCTCTTCCAATTTCCCAAAACTATCTCTTTCTTTGAATATTCAAAGCTAGACTTCGAGTCATTGCTGAAGGGTCAATACTACAATTCACCGATGCCGAAATCTTCCACAAATACGAAGTAATCATAGTTGGAGAAGTCGTTGAGGTTGATTCCTTCACCTTGAGATAATTTTCCATTGTCCATTGATTTCATAGAAGGTAGAACAGTAGATATTTAGCTACTGGATTAGTCGTCCAGATCGATTATATAAGCGGGCTGGACTGGGTTAATGCCAATGGCTCTGGTCAGCAAATCGTATTTTGGTTGAATCGGGTTCAAATTTGTTGGGCTGGGCTTGGCCCCAAGCTTAATTTTAGGTGGCTCATCTTGATAGGTTCTGGCTCAGTTTTTAATAGGGGTGTCAATTGGTTCGTTCTAAACCGAAAATCGAAAGAACCAAACCGAAAAAGGTCGGTTTGGTTTGTTTTTTTATTTTTTTGTTTTTTGTTTGAAAAATGAAAAACTGAATTAATTTGAGTTGGTTTTTCGTTAAGCCTTTGATTAAAGATAACCAAACTGAAAACGAGTTAGGTTGGATTGGTTTGACCTTGGTCTAGCCCAAGCTGTGTTGCAGCCCTACTGATACTATACTTTCCTCGATCTCGAAAAGTTATGGAAAGTCGACTTTCCTTCTTATTCCGCCTACCAATCACAAGTCATATGTCTGGAGAAATGTATCAAACCCATCAGTTTTAGGACTCGATGTTTTCAAATCCAAATCAGAATCAAAACTACTAATTAGACCATTGAAACCAAGATGGCCCAAATAAGGGCAGGGTTGACCCAGGACTATGTTAGGCATCAACTTGGGCAATCTATTGTGCAGCTGAAGCAGTTGGCCTAAAATTCTTAGTTCTGAATTTCATGTTCTACTTCTAGATAGGATGTAGAGTT
Organism: Pachysandra terminalis; assembly: GCA_031762675.1. Lineage (NCBI taxonomy): Eukaryota > Viridiplantae > Streptophyta > Magnoliopsida > Buxales > Buxaceae > Pachysandra > Pachysandra terminalis. The sequence goes on from JAUPMG010010017.1 coordinate 10,749, forward strand.
GATAATTTTGTTTTGCACGTTTAAACATGTGATCACTGTTGTAGGACTACCAATTCTTCTTCCTTTTTTTTGTCCCTCTCTTGACCATTGCAACCAAGGTTTGCAATGTAGATGTCGCAAACTAATAAGAGATGCGACGTTTCGCAACATCTGGGGAAAAATGAGAAATTGAGAGAAATTTTAGTTTTTTGATGGAATTTAGATCGCAACTCCAAGATGAATATAATTGAGACCTAAAAATATTCAAAAACAAAAAAAAACAAACAAACGAAAACGCTCCCTTAATCAAGACCATTAGTTGAGGAAGGGGGTTAGGGTTTATGCTATAGTGTCGAGCTGCCAGTTCTAGACTCCAATTGTACAAAAAGTAAATACATTTAATTAAAGTAGATAAAGTGTTCCTATAATTTTTACTAACTATTTATTTATGTTTTCATAATTTTATAGGATTTTTTTTTAAAGAAAATATATTTTTTCCCTCATGTCGCGGGGAAAAGGGAAATCTAACGATTTCTCATGGATTTCGTGTCGACACGTCCAAATCCATCGACATGTTACAACATGTCGACGACATTGAAAACAATGATTGCAACCTCATGAAATAAATAAAATTAAGTAAATCACTTCAGAAAATCTATTTCATTGTATGTTGAAAAATACTTCCTTTCATTTTTTTAATTTAATTATTCTTGGTAGAAATTGGTATTTCCAGCCATGAACAGAACAGTTCAAACAAATGTTGATATCAACAACGATAACAGACAGATAGATGAAGATATAGCTTGTAATAGAACACTAACAAATCATGCACTTGGCTCCCACTTATAAGAATCATATCCTTTATACATATAAGACGTTTGCATAAACATACAAGCGTTTGAAGATTATATATGATAATTATGGTGATGAGATCAAACCAACTAGTTTAAGATTTGAATGATCATGTCAACCCAAACCTCTATATTCCATCATAGATATTGATACACCACATACAAACTTTTTTTTTTCTGGTTTGTTGTAGGGTAGAAAATGCAGGTTGTTAAGGAGGCCTCTGCATAAGAAAATTACTAAGCAAAGAAACAGCATTTGATATGGTGTGGATCTATCCATTGCAATCTTTTGTGCACGTAGTAGACCCACATGATGCATCTCAACAGTCGTAAAGTAGCCAATCTTGGATCCAATAGCTCTAGAATTGTGTGTTCGCTCCACAGCTCCGATACCTGAAATAGTTTCCATTTTAACCAACAGTGATAACCATGAATTTAATGACAATAAAAAAAATAAAAATCATTGTACACAACTCTATCTGATTCATTAACCACATATCCAGTAGGGATTAGCGTTTAGAACTGTTGCTTCAAATTATGGGAGCTCCATTTCTCTCTTGACTCCCAGACTTCTTCCTTTGTAGTGATGTAGAGATAAAATCCTTTGGGTGAACCATTCGAATAAAAGAAGTAAAATATCTGAACAACAAGTCTTTAGTTTTTCCTCTTATGTGCTTATCCCTAAGCTTTGGTTAATGTTGGAACGGTTTTGAATATTGAAGCAACAACCACAATATAAAAACAAGCAATTTGCATCTTTACAAATATGGCAAAGGATAAATATCCATACCAATTGAAGAGCAGTTCTAATATTTAAGCAATAAGAAAATACCAACAATCAAGGGGTATTGCAAGAAAGAGTTTTGTCATATTTCTAAAGGTACTTTTCCGTTCGGTTTGATCGTGCTTTTGAAGTTAAGAAATTTGCTGTTGGCCTCAATAGTTGGAGTACCTCGAGATAAAACACTTGAGGTGCCTTTTTGGGCAATGCAATCCACGGAGCAGTATGGGGCTGTTTATCCACTTAGTAGGATTTGAGTACAACAAGGTAGATTCATGTGTAGGCCTAAACTGCAATGATATATTCGTTCTCACAATATTCGCTCTTACAATATTGCTTGAATCGTACAAGCGACTAGGGTCGGTAAAGCGTGGTAAGTAGGCAATGGCAGTAATTCGACAATGGGAGAGTCATGAATGACCCAGAACCACCTTAGCTTCACTTCTCAAGAAAACCACTTCCTTCCTTACAGACTTTCTATGAAGAGAATCTCAAGTGAAGTCTCCAAGTCACAAGAACGATTCCCAATACCAAATTCTGAGAAAAGTTTAGGCCAAAAGTCCTCTTGCCTAAGCCATGCTTGGATTTATATAGGCATGGGGCATTCCTTATGATGGTGACAAATGTCACCATCTCTATTCTCTTCTTGTAATCTCCCCTTTTAGGAAGGAGTTATTCTTCTTTTATAACCTCCCCATTAGTTGGTGAGGGCATTATTCTCTCTTATCTATTTTTTTTTTGTAACCTCCCCATTAATTGGGGAGAGCATTATTCTATCTCATTTAATTTGATAATTAAATTATAGTTAATCCTTATTTTAAACCTTAGGATCTAATTGAAAGACGAAAAGTTGAATTGGACCCTTACGTAATTTTGAAGAAATAGTGATAATTTGTATTAATTTTTGTGAATTAGGTGGACTGGGCTTGGACCCTACACAATAAACTTAAAGAGGATCCTGGACTAGTCGAATAGCCCATTGGGCCCAAGGTAAGGCTAATTAAATAATTACTCATTTATTTGAATTAATTGAGTGGGATAATGGAACTCTTCCACTAACTCACGTACTTTTCAAAATAGAGAGAGAAACTGTCTTTGTTATTTCACACGTCCAAAATGAAAGAGAGAGAAGGAAGAAATCTAGGTTTGAAGGAAACGAAAGGAAAGGAAGAAGAAGAAGGCAAAATGAAGACTTAGTGATCTTTTAGTGCTGGAAATTGCAGAGAAAAGATCTTAGAAGAAAGAGGTAGGGATTCTCCATTAATCTTACGATAGTTATATCCATAGATTATAATTATGCTATAGATACAAATAGGGATTGCATGATTTGATGATCTTATACATGATTTGAACAGTTTTGATGTGATCTTGTAGTATTTTGCATATTGGTATTGAATAACATCTATATGAGTGATTTGTATGTTTAAATGATTAAGAATGTTTAGATCCAAGTTTTAATGTGTTTGTGATATTCTTACGAGTTCTTATATATTGATTATGATTTTCAGATTTATTTCATATATGTTGAATGATTTGAGTAATGATGATTTATATATGTAGTCTTGGATTGATATGTTGAGTTTGATAAGATTCATGATGACATAAATCAATTATAACATATTTAGAAGTGTAAAAATGAGTATTGGTAGTATGGGCACAAAGCCCTAGGAAAAAAACCCTTTTCTGAGCTAAATTAGACCATCGGTAGATGCCGAGACATCTACCGAAAATACCCGAAAAAAACAAGCTCTTGGGACAATCTACCGAGCCTCAGTAGATCATCTACCGAGACTTTCGGTAGGAACCTCGGTAGATGCCGAGGATCTACCGAAGCCAATATAAATCCCAATTTCATGGGAGGCCTCTATGAGGTGATTTATACATGTGTGTAAGGTTAATTAATCTGCAAAAAGGATGGTTAAGGTCATATAGTATAAAGTGTATGATAGGGTTTGGTTTTCAAGAAGATAGGCAGTCCTGAATGTGATATGATGAGATTATGACTTTAAGGAGTTTGGATATAGAAATTGGATTACAAGATAAGGTTGGGAAGGTTAGTAATGTTAGTAATGTTGGTATAGGGAATTGAGTTGTTTGAGTGGTGCTAGTAGCATCCACTGGTCTATCTTATGATTGGTTCTAATGTTTAATTGTGTGATGTATGAGTGGTGCTGGGAGTATCCACTAGCTGTGTGTGTGAATGAATGTGATATATGAATTGTGTTTGTGAGTTGTGCTTGGAGTATCCACTGTGTGATTTGTAAGTGGTGCTGGGAGTATCCAATGTGTGTTTGTGAGTGGTGCTGGGATGTCACGAACCAAATTAGAAATTCTCAATTTCTGAGATCTCTGATTTATTCGTAACTCTCACCCCATATCTCTATGGGAGTGGATTACAATGGTCAAAACATAAGCGGAAGATTTAAAGCAGTTCTAGTAAGATATAAGTAACTAATACTATCAAAACTGAAATCTAAAGAAATCTAAGTAAATAAAAGTCTACTTTTAGACTCTTGCAGTTATTCTACCCAAGTGCGCTACCCAATCCAGTCTCTCTTCTTATCTAAGCTCTTGGACCTGAAATATAAACAACACACATAAGCTAGAAGCCATAATGAGTAAACCTTCGATGAACTGTATTTGCTCATGCTCCAACATTATGAGAAAAGTGCGACAAGTGCACAATGTGTAATAAGTAGTACATGTACCATTGGTGTACAATGTGATGGTTAAACTATAAATTCATACAAGTTGTTGTTCTCTCCCATCCTTACTGAGTATATCTCAACAGTCAATATCTCTATAACTAAATGCCTTGATTTATATGAAAATTAGGCCAGGTGCTTCATACACAAGGCTCTCAAACTAATATCAACAAAGATATGTAAATGCAAGTGAAATGCAAACGCTGTATGGAAGGTGAAATATCGTAAGTTCTCACGTGATCCCAATCTCTATCAGGGGTGTCCCAGTAACCTAAATTCGCCCCAAGATGTTCCAGCAACCTGAAATTATCCCACGTATGAACGGACTAAGGGATAGGATTATTTTATGTGTACAGCATAGTTCTAAGAGCTTTCAACCTAAGAGGCACAATTCCCCAACTTATTTTTTATCACAGTCCTGCGGCCAAAGCTTACACGCACGTGTCTATTCCTTCAGGGAATCTTACATATTCACAACCCAACAAAAAGGTATAAGTGGTCTCACTGTCTCCCACGCTTACACCAACGTGTGGATCCTTGGGATAGTTTACCATCTTCCAAGCGTACACCAACGTGTGGATCCTTGGGTAACCATCATTCCTCAAGACTGTAGAGGCCTACCCTATGTGGGTTCACTCTCA
>JAUPMG010010036.1:0-15703 GCA_031762675.1 Pachysandra terminalis
GACCGAAGATTTATAAAGCAAACGAGATGAAGTCTCATAAAATTCAAAGGAATATCCCAAGGGTACAAGTCTTGAAAATTTCTAGAGAAATTTGGAATATAAAAGCTCTCTTCCAAATCTAATGCAAAACCAGAATAAAAAAACTAATCTGCACATTCCGACTGCTTCTACATGTGAACGCATTTTGTTTCCCGAATAGATGCATTATTCACTCTTTATTGGCTTCCTTTGATTTAAAAAACCCTGCATGGTATTTGACACATAGATTGTAGAACCAGAATTAATCCACCAAGTGTTATGAGAAACTTCAACCATATTAGATTCATAACAAACAAGTGAGAATGGATTACTAAGGAATGCCTTGGTTTTGTTCTTTCATTTAATCACCATATGTGCACTTTCATTCGTCTCCATCGCCAATCTCCCTTCCTCTTGAACACACCTGATCAATAATTCATTGATCGACCATTTTTCTTTATGCGTATTATAAGAGATCATAAATGGGCTATACTGATGTGGGAGAGAGTTCAGAATAAAGTGCACCAGAATATACTCGGACATCTCAATCTCAAGAGACTTCAGCTGAGCCGCTATATCCTCATCATCATGATGTGCTCACGTACACCTTGGACACTAGTGAGCTTCATGGATGATAACTTTGCCATAAGAGTGCTTGCATAGGCCTTATTCGAAGATTCGAATTGCTCATTAATGGCCTTCATCAAATCCCTAACATTTTTACACTCAAGAATAGAACCACGAATACTAGTAGTGATACGAGTCTTGATAAATATCATGCTCAAACGATTGGATTGCTCCCAACATTCATACAAGGCTATTACAGCCTGAGTACTAGTTTCTGTAGGGACTGGTGGTTCATCCTTCCGTATGGCGTAATCAATGTCCATGCATTCCAATTGTAGAAGAATTTTATCCTTCCACACCTTATAGTTATCACCACTCAGATAGGAAACATCATACATATCATCAGAGTAAATCATAGGTTGAATAACTGCAAGTATATATGCTTATGTTAACTAAATATTGAGTCAAATAAAACTATATATTATGTTTACCAATGTAAATCATACCGAATAATATGAATCAACATGGCATAAAAACGACCTGTGGGCCAAGCTTTTAATACAAATATGATTCACATAACTGTATGATAAAACTAACAAATTATATGCCTTCCTTAAGCCCTGTGGGTAACTTAAGAAACAATTTTGTTATCTCATCCTAATTAATCGTGACGGGCATAATAAAATTCCTGTGGGATAAAATTATTATACCGATCATAATTAATTACAATTGATGTCATTTACTCCATATGTAATCTAGAAAAAATACTTAATATATAATTAATCATAATCAAGGATGTTGTGGCTACTCCTTAATTTGTCAAGGTTATATATATATATATATCACATGAAATTAAAATTTATGCATAGGCCTTGGAGTACTGTATTTATGAAAAGTATCTACCAAAGTGATTCCTAGGAAAGACTGGGGATCACAACGGACTGCTTAAGTCCCAGACTCCTTAGATAGAACTTCCCTTAAGTAAGAACACTTCAATAGATAATGGCACTGCTCTTTCAACACATAAATATAGCATATCATCAATTAAAGCGACTTTACTATATTAAAATAAATTATGGACTTTAATCTTAGCCAAATAAAACTCTTTATGATTAATTTAATAATCGAGCCACTCTAAAATTAAATTGGACTTAGAAACTAAATTAAGTCTATTTAATTTGGCTTTTCACTTGAGTTTTATTCACTGGATGACCCAGGAAAACACTAGGTCGCTTCTGGATGCGTTGGCCGCTCTTGGATGCTCTTGGGCCGCGGCTGGATGCACCTGGGCTGTGCCCGGATGCCCTAGACCGCACCTGGATGTGTCGTGCCCGGATGCTGGGCCTCGCCTGGGTGCGCCTGTAGCACCTACATGCAGGTTTTTGTTTTTTGGATGACTAAGGCTTCATGCTCATCTTCTTCTTCGTGAGTTCCAAAAACAGAGAAAATTTTCTCCATGGCATAAATACACCAGATTTTCAGCAAATCACAGACCAAGGATCTAATAAAAAATATTGGCTAGACAGAGGCAAAAACTTACTCTGATACCAACTATTAGAACTTTGAACTAAATACTTATGCAAAATCAAATAGCATAAATAATAATATGCAGAAAAAGGATCTACTAACCTCCAGCCAAAGCCAATATACCAGAGATGAATACCGATCTTTTATCTGGAAAATTGCAAGTTTTAATCAGACGGAGTCTTTCGACCTCTAGCACTGCATCGTCAATGGAGCAGAAAAGAATATTGCAGTTCTGAAGTCAGGGACTTTATCTGCCCTTTACCCCATATTTATAGATGCACCTCTCCATCAAAGGTTTATCTTATGAGATCTCATATGGCAGTTACCAGATAAGGATCATGGATGAGGATGAGAAAAATTAGGAACATTTAAATTTAAATTTAAATCCATAACTGAATGACTTATCTTGATCCTTATCAAATAAGAAGATAAGTCTGAATTTAAAATTTAAAATAACAGAAAAACCTGATCATCTCTATAAAAAACGAATAGAACTTGGACGTCAACAAGTTAGAACATATAGAGGAGGTTTTTGTTAATTACTTTGTTGATCTCTACAAGGATCATAGCACAAATGGCCAATTCTCCCTTCTTGAGTGCGTTCAGGCGTCCGTGACCACAGAAGATAACAATAACTTGCTTTTACCGGTCATGGACGTGGAGATATGGATTGTCGCTAATCAACTTGGGGCCATTGAAAGCCCTGGCCCTAACGGCTTCCAAGGGGTGTTTTACATAAATTTCTAGGGGACTGAGGGGAGTGAAATCTGTGATATGGTTAAGGGCTTTTTTACCACCTGATTTTTTTCAAATGAACTGAACCACACATTCATAACTCTTATCCCCAAAGTTGAAAACCCTTGATTGGTTAGTGAGTTCCGACCCATAAACTTGTGCAATTTTGCTTACAAGATAGTGTCTTGCATCATTGTTAATCGTATGAAACCTATGATCAATAACGTTGTGAGTCCGGCACAAATTGCTTTCTTCCCTAACCAATCCATTCATGATAGCATTCTTGTGGCGCAAGAATGTTTCCATGCCATGAAACAAAAGAAAAAATGGAAGCATGGCTTTGTGCTCTAAAGCCTGACTTTAGTAAGGCATATGCTAGGCTAAGTTGGGCCTTCCTAGACCGATCATTGCGTGCCCTCGGTTTTCATCACCGATGGGTGTATCTCATTATGTTTTGTGTAATACTACGGTGTCATATAGTGTGCTTATAAATTACACCCCAACTGGGTTCATCAAGCCACACCGCGGTCTAAGGCAGGGCGATCCCATTTCGCCAGCAAATGTCTCCTTCAGCGCTTGACCGTGCTGAAAGCAACCATAATATTCATGGCATTAAGGTCAGCAAGTCTGCCATGCCCATCATGCTTTTAATGTATGCGGGCGACCTCTTGATTTTTGGCCGCTCTGCACCGGCCAAATGTAGAGCCACTATTGACATTATCAAAAGATATCGTGAGGAGGTTGGACAATTGCTTAACACTGAGAAGTCAACACTTCACACAAGCCCTAATCTTGTGGGCACGGCCAAAGCTGCTACCATCAACATATTCGGCATACCCTGGAAAGATAAAATTAAAAATTATCTGGGTATACCAATATGTGTGAGGAAGCCATCCAAAGACCTTGTCATCGATCTCATGGCCAAGATGAACCGCAGACTGGCGGGATGGAAATCCAGGCTCCTCACTTAAGCTGGTCGTACTACGCTGATAAACGCTTCCTTTGCTGGCATCCCCCAACACTCAATGGCCTACATTAAGCTCCTTGCCTCCATCATAAATTACATTGATCGTGGGGCTCGAGACTTCCTTTGAGCAGGGAATGATCGAAAGAAAAAAAATGCATACTATCAGTTGGTCTAAGATTTGTGTCTAAAGAAGGGGTGTGTCCTTAACATTAAGAAATCGGGCGTGATTAACTAGGCTTTTATTCTTAAAAGAGCTTGGAACCTTATCTCAAATTTTGAATCCACTTGGAGCTGCATTATAAAGGACAAATACTTCAGACATTGCTCCTTTTGGCTTGCCCCGGCCAAAAGTTATGATTCTCATTTCTGGAAGGAGATATGCAAAGTTAAGGAAAAACTGAAGCTTGGGATTGATTGGCAAATCGCAAACGGCTCTTATATTCTTATCACGGAAAATTCTTGGCTTCCAACGAATCTGGTTCCAAGTGATGTAAGTATTCATGCTCACTTGTGCAATGCAAAGGTTTCTGACTTTATTGATCAATAGGGCCAAATGTGGAACCAACCTGCACTTGAAAGAATCTGGAGCAATGAAGCGGTCAATGCAAGTTCCGCCATTCCCATCAACACAAACTTCCAGAAAGATCGAATGGTTTGTAAACTAACATCCTTTGGTAATTTCGTTGTGTCATCTGCCTATAATTTACTGGAAAGCGAAGGTACGTCTCCATCTCTTCTTGATAAATTCTGGTTAAAACTGTGGCATATCCCCTATGCTCCTAAACTGTTACCGATCATGTGGACAGTTTGCCACAATCTTACTACCAATGAATATTTTTTGAACCTTGGTTACCCACATGCTGACTGCTGGCTATGTAATGACACTGCCAAGACTAGCCACCACCTTTTTTGCGAGTGCCTGTTCGCCAGAGCCTTATGGTTCGACTCTATGGGAGGTTTTTTGGATGGTAGTTTATCTCTAAAAGATCATCTTTGTGTTGCGTGTGACTCCCACACCAATGCCCCCTCCTAAACATATCTTAAATCTCCCTGTGAACTTGATCAATTTCGTCTCGACAGTGTGGAATGCTAGGAATGAGTTTCTGTTTGAAGATACCCCCTAAATATCGAAGATGATAACCGGTTTTTGGTTTTTTGTTTTGCAACAAGATACTCGAACAATTCTTGAAGGTGTTGATGGAGCAAAAGTTAAGGAATTACTTCGCGTTTCATTCGATGGTTCTTGCCATCCACGAGGTTGGCAAAATTGAATTTTGACGGTGCGACCAAAAGAGGGGGTGGAGCGTCGAGTGTTGGAGGTCTTTGTAGGAATGATGAAGGCGGATTTATCTGTGGCTTTACTCTAACGATCGGCAACAACAATGCCCTTCTCGTCGAAATTACTACCTGTTTGGAGGGCGTTTTGATGGCAATACACAACAACATAAGGCGTCTGGTGATAGAAGGAGACTCAGTGGCCATTATCAACCTTATCAACAGGAAGGACGATAATATTCCTTGGGCTATTATTAAAGGCCAAGTCAGAAAAGTAAGGAGTTATTTCTTGGTTTGTTGCTGTGAAGATCCAACATGTGCATAGGGAGGCTAACCAGGCGGCGGACATACTTGCAAATTTAGCTTTGGAGTTTGGCTCTTGCTACTAGAGGGGAAGACCTAGGTCACACAATCTGTGTGATTGGAAAGGCGTTTGTCGCTTAGAACACAAATCCACATTTTGAGCGCGAGAACGCCCCTAATCTGCGGGTTTGAAATTCAAATCTGTAGATTAGCCTAAAGTTATAAAAAAATGTGGTTTTTTTGTAAATTTTTGGGGGTTTTATAAAAATATAAAAATATATGAGTTTTATTCTGAAAAAAAAAAAAATTAAAAAGCATGGGTTTTCTTATAAATCTTTTGGAATTTTATAAATTTATAAAAATATAAATTTTATTCATAAAAAATGATTAAATTAGATTGATAGAAGGGAAAATTGAGATATTTTTATGAATTATGTCATTTCTCTTATATATGTGGTTGAGCATAAAAATGAAAATAAAAATCTCTTATACATTAAGTATAGTTTGTATGTCTATATACAAATGCTCTTTAGACGTTCTGGACCTTATTTTCAAATTTAACACTCCAGCTCGACGTTCTAGTAAGTTAGGGGAGGACCCCATCTCCCAAACTATGGCAAACTCTCTTTGATGATGCCTCTGGCCGACATACGCCCGGACTTTTACTCATAGTAACTTAGATTTCTCTTTAAGCTTTATTTTATCTCTTGTATTGACTTTTCTTCGTATTTCAATACCAAAAAAAACAAAAAGACTCGCGTTTGGAAAGCGTGTTCATTTTCGTCGATACAAATTCGATTAACTCCCCTTTTCCTTATTTTGTGAGTTAGTCTTACGATGCCGACATTATCTAATCGGCATTGTGGAGTACTTTATCTAAGCCATCAAACATTTTTTAATGTAAAATCTCAACCGTTAACAATTTGGTGGTACTATGCCGAGGTAGGAAAGTAGAAATCTCCTTTAAATTCCGCTTCTCTCTTAAGTAAACATCTCAGAGAGATGCCAAAAATAAAAAATAAAAAAAGACTTGCGTTTGGAAAACGCGTTCATTTCTGTCTATATAAATTCGATTAATTCCCCTTTTCCTTTTTTGTTTGGTACGAAATTCCAGTTCTTACTTGTAAGTAACCATCTCAGAGAGATATTTCTGTTGTCGACTAGATCGCATTCTAAGGGAAAGAGATATGGGATTGCTTTCGAACAGGATTAACAGAGAGAGCCTCAAACCAGGCGATCACATCTACTCATGGAGGACTGCTTACGTCTACGCTCACCATGGTTTCTTTTTCTCACTTTTCCTTCTTTCTCTATTTTTTTTTTTTATCTGTAAAACGGTATCTCGAGTTAGGGTTTATTCATGCAATTGTTTTAGGGGTTCTTTGAATGATATGTCCTAATAGTTCTCAATAACATGAAATTGGGGATATGATTAAGGAGGAAGTAGTTATTTTATTTTTTCTAGGATCTTTCTTTTCTTGAGTAGAATATTACTTTTTCTGGAATTCTGAAGTTAGTGCTATTTAGAAAACAGGACCGCAATTTAGAGCATTATAATCAAAATTAGATTACTCAATTAATTCAGTTCTGGAAGCAAATGAATTCTGAAGTTCTATTAGGTTTTCAATTGCTTGTTTTTATGGCTTCTGTAATACTTGTTTGGTTCTAATTGATATCTTCATGAAGTTGATCTGGCTCTGTAGTCACCATAATTCTGTAAATCTGGGAATATTTGTTGGCATTATAAGTGCACTTCTAGGTTTTACATTTTTTTAATTGTTTAGAAAAGATCCAAAGACTCGTGGGTTAACTTAAGAAATGATTTTTGATAGGACGGAATGCCTGAACAGGATCATGTTGCCGACCCAACTAGTTAAGATGGTATATTAGTCTTCTTGCTGTTATTGTATTCGAGAAATGCTAGCGTCAGGTCCCTGAATGAACGTGCCTTTCTGGTAACCGGGTATGTTGCCAATGTGAGGCATATAGTGCCAAGGTGGTCTGGACCCCACTTTTGTATTGTCTACCAAAGATAATTTGCTATTAAGGTTGATAGCAGGTGGGAGGAAGGGCATAGGTGCCTGTCCAGTGACTTTCCTTTTGTTTACGAAGTTTGGTTTGTCTAATTTGAGGCGTGATATATACTGTCCTGTTGAAATTGTCATTATGCTCCGACACAAACAGGAAAAAAAAGGATCTTTAGTTACACATAAAACTGGAAAAAAAAATTTAGGTGGATGTTGATTGGTCAAAACACCAAATCTTGTCATTTAACCTAAAAAGTAAAAATTCACTGCTTCATGGAGTTTCACATTGGATAAATCACAAAATGACATGGGGTACAGGAATTGATGAGTCTCCTTTTAGATGATGTCCTATATAAACAGTCACCCAGATCATATTTTTGTATCCATATTGTCAACAGTTCAATAAAACTTCAACATATTGAAAGGGATCATCCTATCAGGTACAACTCACTACTGAAGTTCTATTAGGTTGTCAGTTGCTGATCTTTTTGGCTTCTGTAATATGGAGATAATAAATTACTAAGCATTGTTTCCCAGTTCAAATTGCTGATCTACCTTTCAGATTTTTGTGTAGCTAAGGTGAATGCTTTTTTTTTTCACCAAAACTCCATCTCCCTTTCTCTCTCTCTCTAATTTTATTTTTAAGTAGTTAATTGAAAGTAAAATAAAATTGCTGCTTAAACATGTTCGAGATTTCTAGTTACTGTATAAAGATTCAAACTTCTCCAATGGATTAGATCTACTCCTCTGAATTCTTATAATTCCTCTATTATGAGAAAGTTCATAATTTGTAGGCAATATCTAGAAATAGCTTACATGTGGTAGTTTTTGTCTTGAAGGAAAGATAATTTTATATTATGTAACATGTCTAAGTACATTTGGGATTGTCTGCATATAAAATATCCTTCATAAAGAGTATTTTATATCTCACTATTTCATATCTCTACCCTACTAAGAAAGCATCCATCCTTGCACATTTATCTGCTGCACCATTGGCTTGTCTATATACTAGTGGAGGGCACTTGCTATGAACGCATAGTGGTAAATTTTATTCGATAGTTAGTTACTAGATAGAGAACGTGTGGTGGTTTCCTTTACATTGTTGTCTTTATAAAGTTATTGAGGCCATTTTTTGGGTAGGAAAGGGTTAGGCCAAAATATTCCAACTCTATACAAAACTAGCCGCTTCTCTCTGTGCGAACTACAAATTGTTGGAATTTTTCTTATAAGATACTTGCAATCTTTAGTTAGTGCGCCAATTGTTCACGGCTGTGCCCTTCTTTTGTTTGCTACCAACTGAATGAGTGCGCTTGAATCACCTTCTACTCACAACCTAGGAATCTGCATATCTAATACCATTTTTTAAATGAATTATTTAATTCCAATTTGTGCATGCTGAAACCTTCCACAAATTCTCCATAAAAAATCCTAGACCAGCTTGTCCAACCTTCAAAATTTAATTTGGCCCACTCCATTGTGGGGATGGTGTTCCATCTTATAGTGATTCTGTTTTATCCTTTTGTTGTCTAAATGTTTGAATTGTGTCTAAAGTGTCAACTGCATTCCAGCACTATAATATCTTGTTGAAGGTGCAATTGGCAAGTGTACCAGGGTGCTCTAATTTACTTTTCTTGAAATAACTCTCTTTCTGGCAAGCCATAAATTCTAGCATGTGAATGTTCTCTATTATTTCATATTACATTTTTATATTTAAGAGTTTCGAGAAGGTTGTTTGGATCCAACATTGTTCGAGGGTATGTGGCATTGTTAAAAATAGATGTCAATTGGTTTCTGTTTCAAAATTGCAGTAGGAAAATTTTGGATTAATTTGGATTCCAAATGTTCTTTTTGGGGTTGAATTGTTCTAAAATATTGGTAATCCTTGTTGCCATAATCATTATTTGTCTCTATGTGGGCATTTTGCATTATCCTTTTCCCTTTTATATTAATCTTACTGCAGTCATTTGTGATGTTAATTATGTTGTCCTTTTCAGTTTATAAGGTAACACGAGATGTTTCAATTGTGACCTTACCACTTGTCTTTGGGCTAGATAATTTATTTTTTGCTGAGCTTAATAGGGATAGGTAATACCTCCACTTCGTCTTTTTTTTTTTTTTTTCTTTTGGGGCTATATTTTGTTTTATATTTGGTAACCGGTGTCCTTGTTGCATTAATTAACTGTCAGAATTGATGAGACTTTAGCTTTAGTAATATTAAGGTTGTCCACGATGGCAGCGGTCAACCTTTTTACGTTGTTTTGCTCATCAGATTCGAATAACAGGTGGCTTGGGGTCATTAGTATTTTTTTAATGTTATCATGTACTTGCTCTCTCCTTGTTGGGGCTGACTTTGAAAAATGGTACGATTAGATAGATTTGTTAGTGTGATAATTGATTAATAATATCGATTGTGTTTCCTCTTTTCTTGTATATGAATACAAATATCCTCAGCTACAGGTTAGTGCTTGTGACATCTGATATCACATTGCTTTCATCTTTTCTAGTAAATATCCTCAACTAGTTCACCTTAACAAATGCAGGCATATACGTTGGTGAGGGTAAGGTCATCCATTTTACAAGAGGGAGAGGCGAAGAAGTGGGAACTGGGACAGTGCTGGATATCCTTCTATTAAGCTCCGGACCAACTCGATCTCGAGCTCCTTGCTCCATCTGCACTCAACCAGAGGCAGTTCACGGGGTTGTCTCCTCTTGCCTGAGCTGTTTCCTTGCTGGTGGGGTTCTATACCGTTTTGAGTATGATGTGAACCCTGCTCTCTTTATTGCAAAAGCACGAGGTGGAACATGTACCCTTGCTGTATCAGAACCCGATGATATCGTGGTTCACCGAGCGAAGTACTTGCTTGATAATGGATTTGGATGCTACAATGTCTTCAAGAACAATTGTGAAGACTTTACCATCTACTGTAAGACAGGTCTGCTTGTTGCTGATCAAGGAACGATTGGCCAGAGTGGCCAGGCTATATCGATCATAGGTGGGCACCTCGCAGCTGCCTTATCAACACCCTTGTGCCTTGTCACCACAAATGTGTATGGGATGACGGCAGTGGCTATTGGTGTGTACTGTGCCAGCCGATATGCTGCTGATATTGGCATGAGAAGGGACGTGGTGAAGGTGGAAGTTGAGGACCTGACCTCAAGGCCGAAAAAGGGTGGTCCCTTGCCAGTTCCAGTAGGTTATTGACTCTGGTTGTCATTGTTTGGATGTATTTTTCCTGCTTCCTCGACAAATTCTAAGTCTTAACAATTTGTTGGTAACTGTGGATGTGATTGTCAATTGCGTAGGGTGGGTGGGTTGGGTTTTAAAGGGTTTGCTATTATGCAGGCTACTGTTAAGACCTTTCACCTAGTCTATTCTGTAGATGATTATTTAATTCTTTGGGAGCTGCTTTGAGACTATTGTAATTCAGTAAATTGTAATAACAACTGAAAAATTGAATTAGCTTTTCATCTGGGAAGCAATTGCTATGTGATTCATAGGTTGTCTTTGTCATGCGTGTATGTATGCCTTTTGGTTATGAAGCATTACTAACGAAGGTAGAAGATGTTAATGGTTATAGTTGGCAAAGTTTCGAGTGATGGTAATGAGACTGGGTTTGAGTTCATTTTGATAATATTTTTATGCTAAACCCACTGACATACTAACCAATAGTCGCAATCTAAGTCACACAATCCGTGTAAAGAGGGTCACACAATCCGTGTGAAGGGGGAGATGTTCCAACTCTCAGAAAGTGAATCCACGTTTTGAGTGCGAGAACGTTCTTAATCCCGGATTTAACTTTTCAAATCTGTGAATTAGAGTAAAAACATAAAAAAACGTAGATTTTTTTTTGTAAAACTTATATATATATATATATATATAAGTTTTATTCTGAAAAAAGATTTAGAACGTGGGGTTTCTTGTAAATTTTTTAAGGTTTTCAAAAAAATATAAAAATATTAGTTTTATTCTGAAAAAAAAGATTAAATTAGATTGATAGAAGATTAAATTGAGATATTTTATGCATGATGTCCTTTCTCATATATATGTGGTTGGACATAAAAATAGAAATTGAAATGTCTTTATACATCAAGTATAGTTTGTATGTATATATACAGATGCTTTGTAGGAGCTCTGGACCACAAGTTATTTTCAAGTTTGACATAATCGCTCTCGCCTTTGCTCCTGCACCCGCTCGGCGTTTTGGTGACTTAGCTAACAATACTAATTTTTAAAAATAAAAAAATAATAATTTGACAGAAAAATGGGCTTGCTACTTTGGATTGCATTTTTTTTCACTATCCAAAGCGTCACCCATAAAATGTAAATTTTGGTGTGTCAAAAGAGGTGTGACCTAGGGTGGTAGTCCGCCAAGCCACTTAGTCAGGATGGTGAAATTGCAAACTGGCTGTAAGCAATGCAAGTAGGACATTCATGCTATATATTAGTTCTATAAACTGATAATTGACTTAATTGAATCATTAGGACTATCAAACACATCCGAGAAACAGTTATTACAATTAGACTAAAGGTATTATGCTTTGTCACGACAACATTTAGTTGTTGTTGTGACAGTCATTTTTGTCACGTAAAAGAATTATTTTGTCAATTCAAACAGGTCATTTGATTAGAGACTATCATCGCCCAAAAACCCCGTGTCACGAATCTCAAAGCATGACACGTATTCTAAGGCACGATCTCCTAGACTCATCGTATGTCTTAGTCCATGGTTTCAAGGATCGGGCGATATTGGTCTGTTCCGATCGGTCTGGACCGAGACTAGACCATACCGGTCCGATTTCAACCCGCAATACAAAGGAAGTATAGCTAGATTATGGACCGGCGGTCCGGCGACCAGTTCTGGCGGTCCGACGACCGGTTCCATCGGTATTGTCGGTCCAGCGTCCAGTACTGCCGGTCCCACCGGTCCGTCCGGTCTGACAACCGATTCCGTCGGTCTGACAACCGATTTTGTCGGTCTGAAATTTTTTTCAAATTCTTTTTTTTTGGTACCGAATCCCGACCAGCCGGTACCAATCTGGACCGGAACCCAAAAGGATCAATCCGGCGACCGGTTCCGGTTTTTGAAACCTTGCTCTAGGCTGACCGGTTAACCATATACAATATCAACATATCAAACCAGTCTAATAAACAACAATAGTAGCAACGGGGGTTTCATTAAACAACATCTGACATGTGAGCCCTTACATCACATGGACTAAACCATCCTTAATAATTTGTGCAACTCAACTAAACCTAAAAGATACATTGTCACAATTCTACATACAACACGTACTGCACATCTAATACAACACTGATCAACCTCTCAATCGATACAACAATCAACCAAGTGCCTAAAATCTTCACCTGACAAACAAACTGAAAGTGGTGGGGTGAGCTCGGGAAAGCCCAGTAAGTAAAAACCCTATATAATCCGTACATACATGAATCACATAAGGAATAATCATGTAAAAACCACACATATATTCAAAATATAAATTTTTCAAAGAAAACTATTTAAGTAAAAGTATAGGATAAAATGACAACAAAACTGAGAAAACCAATCAAATAACTTGGCAATGAACACACAAGATGCAAGATTAATGAATGAATGAATGAAGATGCATGCAACATGCAAATGCAACTAACCTATAACACAATGCAAACATTCAAGATGGGATTATGCAATATGAATGATATGTATGTAGGACAATACATCCTAGCCATGTCAAAGCCATTGAACTTACGAATATCCATCAGTAACCGATCATTTTCTTTGATTCTTACATTATAAGGCAATGAATCACATGCATCTTGCATCTACTTTATTATACATGTCAGTTGGATGAGACTATTCCGGCCTTCCATGTGTACACCATGACTCTTAAGGACTTTCAACCCACAAGTCTCAATTGCCCAATTTATTTCAACAAATCACTTGGGAACTCAAACCCAATGATTTAAGAGTATCTACATGTCCTTCATAAACCCCCATGGTTTTGGATAACAGTATCATATACATATACATAATGCATGAATAAACAAATATAGATAAATCGAGAACATTACAATATGGATAAATCCTCTCATGACTTTTTCTACCACATTGCATGTCTCAAACCAATGATATCTCATACACCATTGTCACATTAACCAAGCATCTCTTGTTATACCATCATCACAATTTATTCTATGTTTCCGAGTGTCTCTTAATACGGCACAAGTTCAATTACACATTCAGATGCCATCACAAACAAAGAATAATGCATGTAAAATCATAATTTCACTGTTATGATCTCCCATTACAAAACACAAAATCTTATGAGCAAACCTCAAATCATGTTTTGTAAGAAGCATCATATATTTGGAAAATTGCAAAAACTCCAAATGAAATTCCAGTTTAAATAAATAAATTTATTTTAGAAAAATCTATAAAATTCAACAATCATTAGTTTGCCGAACCATAACCATCAACAAGGACGAAGCCAGGATTCTATTGTTAGGGGGCAAGATTTGAATGGTTGTATGGTTCTCAAGTATATAAGGGGGCAAGATTTGAATGGTTGTATGGTTCTCAAGTATATAATACAGTGATTGAGTCGGTTTGGTTCACTTCAGTGGCCAAACCAAATCAAACTAAAATCCGGTGAATAAAATCAAAAACCTAACCACAGCCAAACCAAATCAAAGTACAGTGACCTAAACCAAACCAAACTACAGTGACCTAAACCGAACCAAACCAAAATAGATTCATTTTTTCGATTCGATTTGATTTGATTTGATAAAATTAATGTTATTTTATATATTAAATATATACATATACACGCAAAAATACACACACGCATATATATATATATATATATGCGCGCGCACGTGTGTATTAGTCTAGTTTGGTTTGGTTTACAAATATTTATTTAAGTTCGATTCGGTTTGATTCATTTTAATCGAATTCTTAACCGAAAACCAAACCAAATTATTCGGCTTTTTTATTTTTCAAACCACTAGTAAACCAAAATGAAAAAAAAATAAGAAGAAAAAAAACCAAGTGGATTTTTTTCGATTTGGTTCCTTCTGTTTGGACAGAACCAATTGACACCCCTAAATTGATAGTATGATGTCTCATTAAAGGCGAAGAATGCAAAAACCATCTCCGTTGTTATACCTTTTCATTAAACATTTAGCATCCAAAAAGTGAAGACCAAATATTCCAACTTTTCTAGTTAACAAACTTCTCCATGCAATTTTCTTCCAATATGAATGTAGAAGCTTTATTAGATTGTTACAAAATAAGAAAGCTTTGAGGATAAATTATTGAAATTTAAATGATATAAACTGCTCACTAAGAAATTAATCATGAAAGATTGAGCTTACCCTATCAAATCCCTGATGGCAACCTTGAGAACAGAAAGTATAAGTCAAATAGTTCAAATCCTGTTTAAATTTAAACCCTAATTTTAGAATATTAAGAGAAATGTCTCTCAACAGCTCCTACATTGAAGAGAGGGCAATTGCTAGCAAATAGAAAATCGAGTAGAAAAACCAACGAATCGCTCCGTTGATTGGTCCCGCCACCGAGTCATCATCGTGGAGTCAAGGAGTTGCCATGACTGGGTTTGAGAGAGACTAGAGAGTCGGCAAGAACACTATAATCAAACTTGTAAGGATTCAAAAGTTTACAAAAAATTATTAAGAAGGGATGAGAAAACATTCTAGGATGCAAAAATAAATTTTGAGGGGAAATTTTTAATCTTTTATAAAAATAAGGGGGGATTACCACCTCTCACCCCTATGTAGCTCCGCTCGTGACCATCAGTCCATCGACAGTTTATTGGCGAGTTAATTGGTCCACAAGGCTTCATCAATGAGAAGTCATGACCATCTGTCCATCGACAATTCATTGGCGAGGTTATTGGGCCACAACTCTTCGTCAACGAGAAGTCAATAACCCCGGTTTCTTAGACTTCCTTTGGCGAGCTCTAGTCGGTCCACCGACGGGTATTACAACCATTGTTAGCAAAACGACGTTTTTTTTATAAAAACGTGTTTTATTATATAAACGTAAGTAAAAAAATGCGTTTTTTTTTTAAACACCATTTAAAACGTGTTTTTTTTTATGTTTTTTTGAAAAAAACACGTTTAAAAAAGTCAATGTTTAAAGTTGACCAAAAAAAAAAAGTTGTCCGTTGGAAGTTCCAAGGACAAATGCGTACTAGCCGACAACTTTATTTTTGTGTTAAAGGGTTTTATAACAAGTTCCAACAAAAAAAAAATTTATTGTTTAATTAT
>JAUPMG010010047.1:0-15703 GCA_031762675.1 Pachysandra terminalis
GTTTGAAAAATCCTAAGTGTCCTATTTATAGTTTTTAACGGGTCGGATTGTGAATAGTTTCAGCAGCGGGGCAAAACAGGGATTTTGATCATATCTTTTTCTATAGATTAGGTATATGGGCTCTATTAGAGGGATTTTGTAGATCAGTTCGAAGCGGACGTTAAAGTTAAATTATACAATTTATTGAATTAATAATAAATTAGTTTCCTATTTAATATCTAATTATACTCGTTCTGGCTGGGTGGTTCCTCAACTCATGTAATTTTTCTCGGGTTGGTCTAACCTCCTATGGTCAAGGTCTTATTGGTCATTAGCATATGTTACTAGTGAGTTTAAACCTAATTATTTAAGTTAATTAGGTTTCTAATCTTAATTAGTCTAGGGTCTGCAATCGGGTCATTACAGTACCCAAGGAATATAAGGCCATTTTAAGCCAACTGTTTTTTTTTTTTTTTGCTCTTTTTTGCCTTGGGTACCCCAAAATAAGCCTTAGGTACCCTATAAAGGGTACCAGAAGCACAATTTGGGTACCCCATGCATAATTAGCCATATGTTACAGAAGGTTCCAAGAATGCCTTGCGTACCACCCACAATAACCAAATACACTCCCTCAAACCTCACCACCATTCCCCATGCACACAAACACCACCTTAGCCCCTATGTGGACCTTTCTAAAAATCTTTGGAGGGTACCCAAGGAATATAAGACCATTTCAAGCCAACAGTTTTTTGTTTTGCTCTTTTTTGCCTTGGGTACCCCAAAATAAGCCTTGGGTATGGCAAAATTTGGGTACCCCACGCTTAATTAGCCGTATGGTATACAAGGCTTGAAATAAATTCCTTGGGTAACACTCACAACAACCAAATACACTCCCTCAAACAACACCACCATGCCACATGCACACAAAAATCACCTTAGCCCCTATGTGAAAGTTTCTAAAACCCTTTGGAGGATACCCAAGGAATATAAGCCAATTTCAAGCCAACTGTTTTTTGCTTTTGCTCTTTTTTGCCTTGGGTACCCCAAAATAAGCCTTCGGTACCCTGTAAAGGTTACCCAAGGCAAAATTTGGGTACCCCACGCTTAATTAGCCATATGGTACACAACGCTTGACATAAATGCCTTGGGTGACACCCACAACAACCAAATACACTCCCCCAAACAACAACACCCAGCCCCATACACACAAACACCACCTCAACCCCTATGTGGGCCTTTCTAAAACCCTTTGGAGGGCACCCAAGGAATATAAGGCCATTTCAAGCCAACTATTTTTTTTTGGCTCGTTTTTGCCTTGGGTACCCTGTAAAGGGTGTCTAAGGCAAACTTTGGTACCTCATGCTTAATTAGCCATATGTTACACAAGGCTTAACATGAACGCCTTGGGTACCACCCACAACAACGAAATACACTCCCTCACACCTCACCACCGTGCCCCATGTGCACAAGCATCACCTTAGCCCCTATGTGGGCCTTTCTAAAACCCTTTGGACGGTACCCAAGGAATATAAGGCCATTTCAAGCGAACAGTTTTTTTTTTTCTCTTTTATGCCTTCGGGTAACCCAAATTTTGCCTCGGGTACCCTGTACCCAAGGCTTATTTTGGGGTACCCCATGGTTAATTAGCCATATGGTACACAAGTCTTGACATGAATGCCTTGGGTACCACCTACAACAACCAAATACACTCCCTCAAACCAAACCACCATGCCCCATGCACACAAACACCACCTTATCCCCTATGTGGGCCTTTCTAAAACCCTTTGGAGGGTACCAAACGAATATAACGCCATTTCAAGTCAACTGTTTTTTTTTTTTTTGCTCTTTTTTGCCTTCGGAACAACCCAAGGCAAAATTTGGGTACCCCATGCTTAATTAGCCGTATGGTATACAAGGCTTAACAAAAATGCCTTGGTTAACACCCACAATAACCAAATACACTCCTCCAAACAACACCACCACGCCCCATGCACAAATACACCACCATAACCTCAATGTGGGCCTTTCTAAGCAGGGTACCCAAGGAATATAAGGCCATTTCATGCCAACTGTTTTTTTTTTTTTTTTGACTCTTCTATGCGTTGGTACCTTGTAATACCCCATGCTTAATCAGCCATATGGTAGACAAGGCATGACATTAATGCGTAGGGTACCACTCACAACAACCAAATACACTCCCTCACACCTCACCACCATGCCCCAAGCACACAAACACCACCTTAGCCCCTATGTGGGTATTTCTAAAACCCTTTGGAGGGTACCCAAGGAATATAAGGCCATTTCATGTCAACTGTTTTTTTTTTTTTTTGGCTCTTCTATGCCTTGGTACCCTGTAAAGGTACCCAAGGCAAAATTTGGGTACCCCATGTTTAAATAGCCATATGGTACACAAGGCTTGACATAAATGCCTTGGTTAACACCTACAACAACCAAATACACTCTTCCAAACAACACCACCATCCCCCAATGACACAAACACCACCTTAGCCCCTATGTGGGCATTTCTAAAACCCTTTGGAGGGTACCCAAGGGATATAATGCCATTTCAAGCCAACGGTTTTTTTTTCTCTTTTTTGTCTTGGGTACACCAAAATAAGCCAAGGGTACCCTGTAAAGGGTAACCAAGGCAAAATTATGGTACCCCATGCTTAATTAACCATATGTGTACAAGGCTTGACATAAATGCCTTGGGTAACACCCACAACAACCAAATACACTCCTCCAAACCACACCACCATGCCCCATGCACACAAACACCACCTTAGCCCCTATGTGGGCCTTTCCAAAACCCTTAGGAGGGTACCTAATGAATATAGGGCCATTTCAAGCCAACAAAATTTTTTTTGGCTCTTCTTTGCCTTGGGTACCCCAAAATAAGCCTTGATACCCTGTAAAGGGCATCCAAGGAAAACTTTGGGTACCCCACGCTTAATTAGCCATATGTTACACAAGGCTTGACATAAATGCCTTAGGTAACACCCACAATAACCAAATAAACTCCTTTAAACAACACCACCCTGCCCCATGCACACAAACACCACCTTAGCCCCTATGTGAGCCTTTCTAAAACCCTTTGGAGGGCACCCCAGGAATGTAAGGCCATTTCAGGCCAACTGTTTTTTTTGGCTCGTTTTTTCCTTAGGTACCCCAAAATAAGCCTCGAGTACCCTATGTGGGCCTTTCTAAGGCAAAAGTTGTGCACCCCATGCTTAATTAGCCATATGGTCCACAAGGCTTGACATAAATGCCTTCGGTAACACCCACAACAACCAAATACCCTCCCTCAAACAATACCATAATGCCCCCATGCACACAAACACCACCATAGCCCCTATATGGGCCTTTGTAAAACTCTTTGTAGGGTACCCAAGGTATATAAGGCCATTTAATGCCAACTGTTTCTTGCTCTCTTTTGTCATGGGAACCCCAAAATAAGCCTTCGGTACCCTATGAAGGGAACCCAAGGAAACATTTGGGTACCCCATGGTTAATTAGCCATATGGTACACAAGGCTTAACATTAATGCCTTGGGTACCACCCACAATAACCAAATACGCTCCCTCACACCTCACCACCGTGCCCCATTCACACAAACACCACCGTGCCCCATTCACACAAGCACCACCTTAGCCCCTATGTGGGCCTTTCTAAAACCCTTTGGAGGTACCCAAGGAATATAAGGAGATTTCAAGCCAACTAAATTTTTTTTGGCACTTTTTTGCCATCGGGTACCCCAAATTTTGCCTTGGGTACCCTGTACCCAAGCCTTATTTTGGGGTACCCCATGCTTAATTAGCCATACGGTACACAAGGCTTGATATGAATGCCTTGGGTACAACCCAGAACAACCAAATACACTTCCACAAACCAAACCATCAAGCCCCATGCATACAAACACCACCTTAGCCCTTATGTGGGCCTTTCTAAAACCCTTTGGAGGGTACCCAAGGAATATAAAGCCATTTCAAGCCAACGGTTTTTTTTTTTTTGCCTTGGGTACCCTTTACAGGGTCCTCAAGGCAAAATTAGGGTATCCCATGCTTAATTAGCCATATGGTACACAAGGCTTTACATGAATGCCTTGGGTACAACACACAACAACCAAATACACTGCCTCACACCTCACCACCATGCTCTATGCACACAAACACCACCTTAGCCCCTATGTGGGCCTTTTTAAAACCCTTTGGAGGGCACCCAAGGAATATAAGGCGATTTGAAGCCAACAGTTTTTTTTTTTGGCTCTTTTTCCCTTTAGGTACCTCATACTTAATTAGCCATATGGTACACATGGTTTGACGTAAATGCCTTGCGTACCACCCACAACAACCAAATACAATCCCTCAAACCCCACCATCATGCCCCATGCACACAAACACTACCATAGCCCCTATGTGGGCCTTTTTAAAACCCATTAGAGGGTACCCAAGGAAAATAAGGCCATTTCAAGCAAACAAATTTTTTTTGGCTCTTTTTTGCCTTAGGTACCCCAAAATAAGACTTGGGAAAATTTAGGGTACCTCATGCTTAATTAGCCATATTGTACACATGGCTTGACATCAATGCCTTGGGTAACACCCACAACAACTGAAAACAATCCCTCACACCTCACCACCTTTCCCCATGCACACAAACACCACCTAAGCCCCAATGTGGGCCTTTCTAAACCCTTTGGAGGGTACCCTAGGAATATAAGGTCATTTTAAGCCAACTATTTTTTTTTGGCTCTTTTTTACCTTGGGTACCTAAAACTAAGCCTCGGGCACCGGGTACCCAAGGAAACATTTGTGTAACCCATGCTTAATTAACCATAAAGTACACAAGGCTTAATTAACCATATGGTGCACAAGGCTTGACATGAATGCCTTGGATACCACCCACAATAACCAAATACACTCCCTCAAACCACACCACCATGCCCCAAGCACACAAACACCACCTGAGCCCCTATGTGAGCCTTTCTAAAACCCTTTGTAGGGTACCCAAAGAATATAAGGCCATTTCAAGGCAACAATTTTTGTTTTTGCTCTTTTTTGCATTGGGTACCCCAAAATAAGCCTTGGGTAACCTATGCTTAATTAGCCATATGGTACACAAGGCTTGAAATTAACGCCTTCAATACCACCCACAACAACCAAATACACTCCCTCAAACCACACCATCATTCCCAATGCACACAAACACAACCTTAGCCCCAACATGGGCCTTTTTAAAACCCTTTAGAGGGTACCCAAGGAATATAAGGCCATTTCAAACCAACTGTTTTTTTTTTTTGGCACTTTTTTGCCTTGCTTAACCAAAAATAAGACTTGGGTACCCCTGTAAGGGTACCCAAGGCAAAATTTGGGTACCCTATGCTTAATTAGCCATATTGTACACAAGGTTTAACATGAATGCCTTGGTTACCACCCACAACAACCAAATACACTCCCTCACACCTCACCACCATGCTCTATGCACACAAACACCACCTTAGCCCCTATGTGGGCATTTCTAAAACCCTTTGGAGGGTACCCATGGAACATAAGGCCATTTCAAACCAATAGTTTTTTTTTTGCTCTTTTTTGCATTTGGATACCCCATGCTTAATTAGTCATATGGTACACAAGGATTGACATAAATGCTTTGGGTATCACCCACAACAACCAAATACACTCCCTCAAACAACACCAGCGTGCCCCATGCGCACAAACACAACCTTAGCCGCTATGTGGGCCTTTCTAAAACCCTTTGGAGGGTAACCAAGTATTATAAGGCCATTTTAAGCCAACTACTTTTTTTAGGCTCTTTTTTGCCTAGGGTACCCCAAAATAAGCCTTGGGAACCCTCTAAAGGGTACCCAAGGCACAATTTGGGTACCCTATGCTTATTTAGCCATGTGGTACACAAGGCTTAACAATAATGCCTCGGGTCCACCCACAACAACCAAATACACTCCCTCAAACAACACCACCCTGCCCCATGCACACAAACACCACCTTAGCCGTTATGTGGGCCTTTCTAGAACTCTTTGGAGGGTACCCAAGGAATATAAGGCCATTTCAAGCCAACGGTTTTTTTTTGGCTCTTTTTTGCCCGGGATACCCCAAAATAAACCTTGGGTACCCTGTAAATGGTACCCCCAAGGCAACATTTGGGTACCCCATGCTTAATTAGCAATATGGTACACAAGGCTTAACTTGAATGCCTTGGGTACCACTCACAACAATGAAATACACTCCCTCACACCTCACCACCGTGCCCCATGCACACAAACACCACTTTAGCCATTATATGTGCCTTTCTAGAACTCTTTGGAGGGTACCCAAGTAATATAAGGCCATTTCAAGCCAACGGTTTTTTTTTGGCTCTTTTTTGCCCGGGGTACCCCAAAATAAACCTTGGGTACCCCGTACCCAAGGCTTATTTTGGGGTACCTCATGCTTAATTAGCAATATGGTACACAAGGCTTAACTTGAATGCCTTGGGTACCACTCACAACAATGAAATACACTCCCTCACACCTCACCACTGTGCCCCATGCACACAAACACCACTTTAGCCATTATATGTGCCTTTCTAAAACCCTTTCGAGGGTACCCAAGTAATATAAGGACATTTCAAGCCAACTGTTTTTTTTGGCTCTTTTTTGCTTTCGGGTACTCCAAATTTAGCCTTGGGTACCCTGTACCCAAGGCTTATTTTGGGGTACCTCATGCTTAATTAGCCATATGGTACACAAGGCTAGACATGAATGCCTTGGGTACCACCCACAACAACCAAATACACTCCCACAAACCAAACCACCATGCCCCATGTACACAAACAATACCTTAGCCCCTATGTGCCCTATGTGGGCCTTTCTAAAACCCTTCGGAAGGTACCCCAGGAATATAAGGTTATTTCAAGGCAACAGTTTTTTTTTTTACTCTTTTTTGCCTTGGGTACGCCAAAATAAGCGTTGGGTACCCTTTACAGGGTACCCAAGGCAAACTTTCGGCACCCCATGCTTAATTAGCCATATGTACACAAGGCTTGACATAAATGCCCTGGGTAACACCCACAACAACCAAATACACTCCCTCAAACAACACCACCCTGCCCCATGCACACAAACACCACCTTAACCCCTATGTGAGCCTTTCTAAAACCCTTTGGAGGGTACCCAAGCAAAATAAGGCCATTTCAAGCCAACTGTTTTTTTTTCTTGATTTGTTTTGCCTTGGGTACCCCAAAATAAGTCTTGGGCACCCTGTAAAGGATACCCAAGAAAATATTTGGGTACCACATGCTTAATTAGCCATATGGTACACAAGGCTTAACATGAATGCCCTTGGTACCACACACAACAACCAAATACACTGCCTCACACCTCACCACCTTGCCCCATGCACACAAACACTACCTTAGCCCCTATGTGATCCTTTCTAAAACCCTTTAGAGGGTACCCAAGGAACATAAGACCATTTCAAGCCAACTTTTTTTTTTTTGGCTCTTTTTTGCCTTCGGGTCCCCTAAATTTTGCCTTGAGTACTTTGTACCGAAGGCTTTTTTTGGGATACCTCATGCTTAATTAGCCATATGGTACACAACGCTTGACATAAATGCCTTGGGTACCACCCACAACAACCAAATACACTCCCTCAAACCAAACCACCATGCCCCATGCACACAAACACCACCTTAGCCCCTATGTGGGCCTTTCTAAAACCCTTTATAAGGTACCCAAGGAATATAAGGCTATTTCAAACCAATTATTTTTTTTTCTGCTCTTTTTTTCCTTGGGTTCGCAAAAATAAGCCTTGGGTACCCTGTAAAGGGTACCTAAGGCAACATTTGTATACCCATGCTTAATTAGCCATATGGTATACAAGGCTTGACATAAATGTCTTGGGTAACACTCACAACAACCAAATACACTCCCTCAAACAACACCACCATGCCCTATGCTCACAAACACCTCCTTAGCCCCTATTCGGTCCTTTCTAAAACCCTTTGGAGCGTACCCAAGGAATATAAGGCCATTTATAGACAACGGTTTTTTTTGGGCTCTTTTTTGCCTTTGGGTACCCCATCCTTAATTAGCCAAACGGTACACAAGGCTTGACATGAATGCGTTAGGTACTACCCACAACAACCAAATACAATCCCTCACACATCATCACCATGCCCCATTCACACAAACACCACCTTAGCCCCTATATGGGCATTTCTAAAACCCTTTGGAGGGTACCCAAGGAATATAAGTCCATTTCAAGGCAACTGCTTGTTTTTGTTTTGCTCTTTTTTGCCCTGGGTACCCCAAAATAAGCAGGGTATCCCATGCTTAATTAGCCATATGGTACAACAGGCTTGACATAAATTCCTTGTGTAACACCCACAACAACCAAATACACTCCCTCAAACAACACCACCTGCCCCCTGTACACAAACACCACCTTAGCCCCTATGTGGGCCTTTTAAAAACCCTTTGGAGGGTGCCTAAGCAATATAAGGCCATTTCAAGCTAGCTGTTTTTCTTGGCTCTTTTTTGCCGTGGGTACCCCAAAATAAATAGGTACCAAAGGAAAATTTTGGGTACCCCATGCTTAATTAGCCAATTGGTACACAAGGCTTAACATGAATGCCTTGGAGACCACCCACAACAACCAAATACACTCCCTCACACCCCACCACCTTTCCCCATGCACACAAACACCACCTTAGCCCCTTGGTGATCTTATCTAAAACCCTTTAGAGGGTACCCAAGGAATATAAGGCCATTTCAAGTCAACTATTTTTTTTTTGCTCTTCTTTGTCTTCGGGTACCCCAAATTTTGCCTTGGGTACCCTTTACCCAAGGCTTATTTTTGACTACCGCATGCTTAATTAGCCATATGGTACACAAGGCTTGACATTATTGCCTTGGATACCCCCCACAACAACCAAGTGCACTCACGCAAACCAAACCACCATGCCCCATGCACACAAACACCACCTTAGCTCCTATTTGGGCCCTTCTAAAACCCTTTGAAGGGTACCAAAGGAATATAAGGCCATTTCAAGCCAACTGTTTTATTTTTTGGCACTTCTTTGCCTTGGGTACCCCAAAAAAGCCTTGGGTACCCTATAAAGGGTACCCAAGGCAAACTTTGGGTAAATTACGCTTAATTAACCATATTGTACACAAGACTTAACATGAATGCCTTGGGTACCACCCACAACAACCAAATACACTACCTCACACCTCACCACCGTGCCCCATGTACACAGACACCACCTTAGCCCCTATGTGAGCCTTTCCAAAACACTTTAGAGGGTACCCAAGGAATGTAAGGCCATTTCAAGCCAACTATTTTTTTTTTTGGCTCTTTTTTGCCCCTGGTACCCATGCTTAATTAGGCATATGGTATACATGGCTTGACATGAATCCCATGGCTACCACCCACAACAACCAAATACACTCCCTCACACCTCACCACTATGCCCCATGCACACAAACACCACATTATCCCCTATGTGGGCCTTTTTAAAACCCTTTGGAGGGTACCTAAGGAAAATAAGGCTATTTCAAGCCAACAGTTTTTTTTTTGGCTCGTTTTTTCCTTGGGTACCCCAAAATAGGCCTAGGGTACCCTGTACCCAAGGAAAAATTTGGTTACCCAATGCCTAATTAACCATATGTTACACAAGGTTTCACATAAAAGTGCCTTGGGTACCACCCACAACAAACAAATACACTCCATCAAACCTCAACACGATGCCCCATGCACACAAACAACACCTAGCCCCTATTTGGGCCTTTCTAAATCCCTTTGGAGGATACCCGAGGAATACAAGGCCATTGCAAGCCAACTGTTTTTTTTTTTTTGGCTCTTTTTCCTTGGGTACCCCAAAATAAGCCTTGGGGTGGGGTACCCAAGGCAAAATTTTGGTTCCCTATCCTTAATTAGCTGTATGGTACACAAGGCTTGACATTAATGCCTTGGGTACCACCCACAACAACCAAATACACTCCGTCACACCTCACCACCATTCCTCATACACACAAACACGACCTTAGCCCCTATGTGGGCCTTTCTAAAACCCTTTGGAGGGTACCCAATGAATATATGGCAATTTCAAGCCAATTGTTTTTTTTGTTTTGGCTTTTCTTTGCCTTGGGAACCCCAAAATAAGCCTTGGGTACCCTGTAAAGGGTACAAAGGCAACATTTGGGTACCCCATGCTTAATTAGCTGTACGGTACATAAGGCTTGACATGAATGCCTTGGCTACCACCCACAACAACCAAATACACACCCTCAAACCTCACCACCATGCCCCATGCACACAAACACCACCTTAGCCCCTATGTGAGCCTTTCTAAAACTCTTTGAAGGGTATCCAAGGACTATAATGCCATTTCAAGCCAATTGTTTTTTTGTTTTGCTCTTTTTCACCTTGGGTACCCAAAAAATAAGCCTTGGGTACCCTGTAAAGGGTACACATGTCAACATTTGGGTACCCCATGCTTAATTAGCCATATGATACGTAAGGCTTGACATGAATTCCTTGGCTACCACCCACAACAACCAAATACACTCACTCAAACATCAACACCATGCCCCATGCACACATACACCACCTTAGCCCCTCTGTGGGCCTTTCTACAACCCTTTGGGGGTACCCAAGGAATATAAGGCCATTTGAAGACAACTTTTTTTTTTTTTTTGGCTCTTTTTTGCCTTGGTTTCCCCAAAATAAGCCTTGGGTACCCAAGGAAAAATTTGGGTACCCCATACTTAATTAGCCATATGGTACACAAGGCCTGACATTATTGCTTTGGGTACCACTCACAACAACCAAATACACTCCCTCAAACCTCACCACCATTCCCCATCACAGAAACACCACCTTAGCCCCTATGTGTGCCATTCTAAAACCCTTCAAGGGTACCCAAGGAAAATATGGTCATTTCAAGCCAACTGTTTTTTTTTTTTTTGGCTTTTGTTTGCCTTGGGTACACCAAAATAAGCCTTGGGTACCCTGTAAAGGGTAACCAAGCCAAACTTTGGGTACCCCATGCTTAAACAACAATAAGGTACACAAGGCTTGACATGAATGCGTTAGGTACCACCCATAACAACCAAATACACTCCCTCACACCTCACCACCATGCCCCATGCACACAAACACCACCTTAGCCCCTATGTGGCCATTTATAAAACCCTTTGGAGGGTACCCTAGGAATATAAGGCCATTTCAAGCCAACTATATTTTTTTTGCTCTTTTTTGCCTTGGGTAGCCCAAAATAAGCCTTGGGTACCTTGTAAACGGTACTCAAGGCAACATTTTGGTACCCTATGCTTTATTAATCATATGCTACACAAGCCTTGAGATAAATGCCTTGGGTAACACACACAACAACCAAATACACTCCCTCAAACAACACCACCATGTCCCATGAACAAAAACACCACCTTAGCCCCTATGTGAGCCTTTCTAAAACCCTTCGGAGGGTACCCAAGGAATATAAGGCAATTTCAAGCCAACTATTGTTTTGGCTCTTTTTTGCCTTGGGTACCCCAAAATAAGCCTGTAAAGGGTACCCAAGGCAACATTTGGGTACCCCATGCTTAATTAACCATATATTACACAAGGCTTAACAATAATGCCTTGGGTACCAACTACAACAACCAAATACACTCCCTCACACCTCACCTCCATGCCCCATGCATACAAAGGCCACCTTAGCCCCTGTGTGGGCCTTTTTAAAATCCTTTAGAGGGTACCCAAGGAATATAAGGGCATTTCAAGCTAACTGTTTTTTTTTTGGCTCTTTTTTGCCTTCGGGGACCCCAAATTTTGCCTTGGGTACTTTGTACCCAAGGCTTATTTTGGGGTACCCCATGCTTAATTAGCCATATGGTACACAAGTCTTGACATGAATGCCTTGGGTATCACCCACAACAACCAAATACACTCCCTCAAACCAAACCACCATGCCCCATGCACACAAACACCACCTTAGCCCCTACGTGGGCCATTCTAAAACCCTTTGGAGGGTACCTAAGGAATATAAGGCTATTTCAAGCCAGCTGTTTTTTTGTTTTTTTTTTTGGCTCTTTTTTGCCTTGGGTATCCCAAAATAATCCTTGGGTACCCTGTAAAGGGTACCCAAGGCAAAATTTGGGTACCCCATGCTTCATTGGCCATATGGTACACAAGTTTTGACATGAATGCCTTGGGTATCACCCACAACAACCAAATACACTCCCTCACACCTCACCACCATGCCCCACAAACACCACCTTAGCCCCTTTGTAGGCCTTTCTAAAACCCTTTGGAGGGTACCCAAGGAATATAAGGCCATTTCAAGCCAACTTTTTGTTTGGCTCTTTTTTGCCTTGGGTACCACAAAATAAGCCTTGGGTACCTATAAAGGGTACCCAAGGCAACATTTTGGTACCCCAGGCTTAATTAGCCATATGGTAGACAAGGCTTGACATTAATGCCTTGGCTACCACCTACAACAACCAAATACGCCCCCTCACCACCATGCCCTATGCACACAAACACCACCTGCCCCTATGCGTACCTTTCTAAAACCCTTTGGAGGGTAACCAAGGAATATAAGGCCATTTCAAGCCAACTGTTTTTTTTTTGTTTGCTCTTTTTTGCCGTGGGTACCCAATAATAAGCCTTGGGTACCCTGTGTAAGGGTTCACAAGGCAATATTTGGGTATCCCATGCTTAATTAGCCGTATGGTTCACAAGGCTTTACATGAATGCCTTGGGTACCACCCACAACAACCAAATACACTCCCTCAAACCTCACCACCATGCCCTATGCACACAAACACCACCTTAGCCCCTATATGGGCCTTTCTAAAACCCTTTGGAGGGTATCCAAGGAATATATGGCCATTTCAAGCCAACTATTTTTTTTTTTTTTTGGCTCTGTTTTGCCTTAATTACCATAAAATAAGCCTTGCGTACCCTGTAAAAGATACCTAAGGCAAACATTTGGTACCCCATGCTTCATTAGCCATACGGTTAACAAGGCTTGACATGAATGCCTTGGGTACCACTCACAACAACCAAATATGGTACACAAGGCTTGACATTATGCCTTGAGTACCACCGTGCTTCGTTAGCCATATGGTACACAAGGCTTGACACTATGTCTTCGGTACCATCCACAACAACCAAATACACTCCTTCACACCTCACCACCATGCCCCATACACACAAACACCACCTTAGTCCCTATGTGAGCATTTTTAAAACCCTTTGGAGGGTACCCATGGAATATAAGGCCACTTCAAGCCAACTATTTTTTGGCTCTTTTTTGCCTTAAGTACCCCAAAATAAGCCTTCGGTACCCTGTAAAGGGTACCTAAGGCAAAATTTGGGTATACCACGCTTCATTAGCCATATGGTACACAAGGCTTGACCTTAATGCCTTGGGTACCACCCACAACAACCAAATACAATCCCTCACACCTCAACACCATGCCCCATGCACACAAACACCACCTTAGCCCCTATGTGGGCCTTTCTAAAACCCTTTAGAGAGTACGCAAAGAATATAAGGCCATTTCAAGCCAGCTGTTCTTTTTTTAGCTTTTGTTTGCCACGGGTACTCTATACCCAATGCAAAATTTGGGTACCACATGCTTCATTAGCCATATGGTACACAATGCTTCACATGAATTCCTTGGGTACTACCCACAACAACCAAATACAATCCCTCACACCTCACCACCATGCCCCATGCATACAAACACCACCTTAGCCCCTTTGTGGGCCTTTCTAAAACCTTTTGGAGGGTACCCTAGGAATATAAGGCTATTTCAAGCAAACTGTTTTTTTTTTTGCTTTGTTTTGCCTTGGGTACCACAAAATAAGCCTTGGGTACTCTTTATAGGGTACACAAGGCAAAATTTGGGTACCCCAAACTTAATTAGCCATATGGTACACAAGGCTTGACATGAATGCCTTGGTTACCACCACCACAACCAAATACACTCCCTCACACCTCACCACCATGCCCCATGCATACAAACACTACCTTAGTCCCTATGTGGGCCTTTTTAAAACCCTTTGGAGGGGACCCAAGGAATATAAGGCCATTTCAAGCAACTTTTTTGTTTTAGGCTCTTTTTTGCCTTAGGTACCCTGTTATAGGGTACCCAAGGCAAAATTTGGGTACGCAATGCTTCATTAGCCATATGGTACACAAGGCTTCACATGAATGCCTTGGGTACCATCCACAACAACCAACTACAGTCCCTCACACCTCACCGCCATGCCTCATGCACACAAACACCACCTTAGCGCCTATGTGGGCCTTTTCACAACCCTTTGGAGGGTACCTAAGGCATATAAGGCCATTTCAAGAAACTGTTTATTTGGGTACCCCATACCTTATCAGCCAAATGGTACATAAGGCTAAGATGTAAGCCTTGGGTACCCCCCACCACCAAAACATACACTCCCACACACCTTACCACTATGCCCCCCACACACAAACACTACCTTAGCCCCTATGTGGGCCTTTACACAACCCTTTGGAGGGTACCCAAGGCATATAAGGCTATTTGAAGCAAACTATTTTTTTTGTTTTGGCTATTTTTTGCCTTGGGTACCCCAAAATAAGCCTTGGGTACCCTGTTAAGGGTACCTAAGGAAAATTTGGGTACCCCATGCTTATTTAGCCAAATGGTTCACAAGGCTTGACATGTATGCCTTGGGTACCCCCCAACAACTAAATACACTCCCTCACACCTCACCACCATGTTGGTAGCTGATGTTGCTGTTGTTTGTGTTACGAATTGAACTCCAACAAAGTCTTATGTGCTCATCTCCTTGCATTGCGATCGATCTCATTTTGGATCGATCATATTTTGGATCGATCACATTTTGGTTCGATCCAATTTTGGATCAATCACATTTAGGATCGATCCGTTAATGTAGGTCTTATAGCCAAGATCAAAATGGGTTATTGAGAAAAAGTCCAGTAGAGATGCTTTACAGTTTAAACTCTGTAGCTTACCTTGTGTAGGTTCCAACTTAGCTGATCTTTGACGTGATCTCTCTCTCTCTCGTACATGATACATCACATGCCTAGTATTTCCTTAGGCACCTCCAAAGGGTTGTGGAAAGGCCCACATATGGGCTAAGGTGATGTTTGTGTGTGTGGGGCATGGTGGTAAGGTGTGTGCGAGTGTATGTTTTGGTAGTGGGGGGGTACCCAAGGCTCACATCTTAGCCTTATGTACCATTTGGCTGATAAAGTATGGGGTACCCAAATTCTTCCTTGGGTACCCTGTCAAGGGTACCCAAGGCAAAAAAAAAGACAAAAAATAAACAGTTTCTTGAAATGGCCTTATATGCCTTAGCTACCCTCCAAAGGGTTGTGAAAGGGCCCACACAGGCGCTAAGGTGGTGTTTGTGTGCAAGAGGCATGGCGGTGAGGTGTGAGAGACTATAGTTGGTTGTTGTGGGTGGTACCCAAGGCATTCATGTGAAGCCTTGTGTACCATATGGCTAACGAAGCATTGCGTACCCAAATTTTTCCTTGGGTACCCTATAACACGGTACCTAAGGCAGAAAAGAGCCAAAAACAAAAATCTTGCTTGAAATGGCCTTATATTCCTTGGGTCCCCTCCAAAGGGTTTTAAAAAGGCCCACATAGGGGCTAAGGTAGTGTTTGTATGCATGGGGCATGGTGGTGAGGTGTGAGGGAGTGTCTTTGGGTG
>JAUPMG010010068.1:0-15702 GCA_031762675.1 Pachysandra terminalis
CTATAGTGTATTTCGGTCATACACCAATATGGTGTTGCAAACTCATCCATATTGACTATTTCTCATTTATCACTTAATTAAGAAATTAATCACACCCATGAATATATGTACACTTAAAAGTATAATTACCCTTACGTATATACCAGAAATTTACAATTATACTTACCGAGGTATGCCGACCTCGACTCTCGTCTTACGACCCGACCCGGCCTAGTCTGGTCCGACCTGAAAATTACAAGGGAAAATTAAAATTTTGCCCTTTCAAAAAATACGGGGTAGTACAGCGTTCCTAGCTGATGAATCTAGTCTGTAATTGTTTAGGTCCATTTGTCCGTCCATTTGCCTCCAAGATTGAGTGTGTATCCTGTTGTAACAGCATAAACCGACAATTAGCCTCGGTTAAGTTGGGTCTTTTACCTTCGAACAACAACTTATTTCGGGTGTTCCAAATTGTCCATGCGAAATTGATTAGTGTCGAAGGTAGATTTAGAATATGATCCGAGACATGGCTTGATTGATTCAAAAGCGCTTCATGCATTTGCTCCTTCACTGTAGTATTGTTGTCGAGAAAACCTCCTAAGGCACCAAACCAAAGGGCTCGGGCAAATGGGCATTCTCTAAAGATGTGGTGGCTACTATCTGTGGATTCATTACAAAGTCCACAATCAGTAATGGGATATCCAAATTTTAAAAAGAAGTCATTGGTTGTTAAACCATTTTGACAGGCCTTCCACATGAAAAATTTCAACTTCTGTGCACAAGATAGATGCCAAAGATGTAGCCAAAAATTATCAAGCGGAGGAGAGGATGTACCAGAGCATGAGATCATATTATATGCAGAAGAAACAAAAACGTTACTAGAGGAGGTAAGCTTCCAAACAACTCTATCCATAGGCATGTTTGAGTTGATGGGGATAGCAGAAATGTGGTCCACTATGTCCGAGTTCCAGATTTTTTCAAGCTCCGGACGCAACCAGCAATTAGCCTGTTGATCAATTAGGTCAGAGACGTAAAGTGAAGAGAACTGGCTAGGAATACTTACTACTTCAGCACCATAGTTAGGCAGAAGCCAACGCTGGTCGGTAATTGGAATCATGGAACCGTTGGCAATTTGCCAACCCAAGCCATCAAAAAGCTTGTGCTTAATTTTGCAAATTTCTTTCCAAAAGTGAGAGTCAGAGCACTTGACCGGTGCTTGAAGGAAAGTGTGCTCTCTAAAATATTTCTGTTTCATTAACGTGCACCAAGTAGAGTTAGAATCAAAACTCAATGCCCAGGCTCGTTTGAGGATTAGAGCATCGTTGAAAACAGAAGGTTTTTTTTACGTTCAACCCCCCTGCCTTCTTAGATGTGCAAATCCGAGACTAGCCAATAGTATGTATTTTCCTCTTATCACCACCGGACTAGAGAAAATCCCGAGCGCTTTTATCAATTTGTTTCAATATAGAAGTTTGGATGCGCATACATGCCATCAAGTGTTGTGGTAATCCAGCTAAGGACGCATTGATAAGTGTGGCACGTCCGTCCTGTGTAAGAAGACGTGCCATCCAACTAGTTTATCTTGGCAACCAAGTCAATGAAAGTATTTTTTGAAGGTTTGCCACAACAGATAGGGTCCCCTAGATAATTGTTGACTTTTGGTTTCCAGGGTAAGCCAAAGATGGCCAAAGTATTGACTTTGGCAATCCCAATAAGGGATGGGCTAGTATGGATGGAATATTTTTTAGTATTGAGTAATTGGCTAGCCTCAGAACAGTATCGTTTGATGATATCATTAATGGCCAAACAATCAGACTGATCCAATCAGCAAAAAATCAAGAGATCGTCCGCATACATTAGGTGTGTGATTGATGGGGACGGTCTGCTTATTTTAGGTCCATGAGAACAGTTATTGAGTTCAGCATGATCAAAGGCCAAAGAAAGCACTTGTTGGAAAAGTATAAAAGATAAGGCGATAGAGGGTCGCCCTGCCTAAGTCCGCATTGGGGTTTGATAAAACCCGTAGGGCTGCCGTTAATAAGGACACTACTGTATGAGACCGTAGTGACACAAAACATGATGAGTTGCACCCATTTTGGTTGAAACATGAAAGCATGAAGTGTTCGGTCCAAAAAGGCCCAATTAAGCCTATCGTATGCTTTGCTAAAGTTCAGTTTGAGAGTACAAAAGCCATGTTTCCCTTTCTTTTTTTTTCCTAATGGTGTGGAAGCATTCCTGAGTCACTAAGATGTTGTCATGTATGGATCGTTTGGGTAGGAATGCACACTGGGCTGGACCAACAACTTTGGATACAAGGGGTCTCATTCTATTGACAATAATTCTAGATACAGTATAAACAAAATTGCAAACGCTGATCGGGTGAAACTCGCCCACCACTCTAGGGTTATCAATTTTGGGAATGAGAGTGATAAAGGTGTGGTTAAGTTTGTTAGGGAAGTAGCCTGTGGTAAAAAATTCTTTCACTAAAGAACAGACCTCATCCTTAACAGTGTCCCAATAGGTCTTGAAAATATGCCCTGAAAATCATCAGGTCTAGGGCTTTTCAAAGCACCAAGTTGATTCACAACAGTCCAGATTTCTTCTTCTGTGACCGGAATCAATAAGTTATCATTATCCTCTATGGTCACAGAAGTTTGGATGTTGTTAAGTAAGGAGAATTCATCACTAAGACTATGATCCGAGAACAGGTCATTGAAATATTTTACAAAAACTTCCTCAACCTGTTCTAGTTTGTCAACCTCTTGGCCGTGTTCATTCTTTATGGTCAAGATTAGGTTCCTCTTTCTCCGATTAATAGTAGTTTGATGAAAGAATTTGGTATTAATATCGCCATCTTTGAGCCATTGGACACGTGATTTTTGTGCCCAATGGGTTTCTTGTTGTTTTTGAATGAGGATGTATTCATACTTGTAAAGGGTGTTTTTGTGAAAGAGTCACCAACAGTAGAATTACTGATTGACGAGAACCTAAATCAACAGGTGACCGTATCCCATCTTTAGAAGAATCGAAAGAGTAATACAAAATGACCATTTGGGTCAGGCTAAGAGAAATAGTGGGTTGGAGTGCTAGGAGTTCGTGATCTCCCTTTGTCCTTCTTTCCATCCTTTTTCCATCATCCCTAGTCTAATGGTGGTTTTAGACTGCACCTGCAACAGGTTGCCTACGTACCCAAATAGGGATCAAGTCAAAGGTAGTTCAAGGTCTAAGGATTTCATGAGCATAGGTCAGAGCTTGTTCTCAGAGTCTAACTTGTTCGGAAAATTCTCCAGGCCTGTTTTTGAGAAATGAGCTACTATTTATAGTAGCTGGGAGTAAGATAACGGAAGTTGGAAATCCGTTAGAAATTGTCTAACGGTGTTAAAATGTTAACCCAGGGTAACATGGATTAATTACCCCAATCTCTTAGGTGGACCAATCCAAGTCGTATCGGAGAATTACAGGTTTGCCACTGAAAATCATCACACAACATGTAGTTCACGACAAGAGGTTAGTGAGTCACCCTATATGTCACGCTCATGATGCCTAGATACGGGCGATGGCGATCGGTAGTATGAGTATAGTAGAAGTTGTTTTAGCCTTGGAGTTGTTGAGGCTATCTAGTCTTAGCACTTTGGAGGTTTTCAAACTTTAGTGCTTTCGAGACTGTATAAATGAAGTGTCAATGTCTTGTAACGTTCGGGGTTGTCTTTTCCCTTGGGTGTAAATTCATATTGATGTATTGACGTCTCACAACATTCATGGCTGTCTCTCCCTTCAGATGTAAATTCATATCAATGTGTTGACGTCTCACTCTCCCTTTTAGATGCGAATTCATATCAATGTGTTGACGTCTCACATCGTCTAGGGCTGTCTCTCCCTCTTAGATGCGAATTCATATCAACGTGTAGACGTCTCACATCGTCCAAGGCTGTCTCTCCCTTTTAGATGCGAATTCATATCAACGTGTCCACCGGGATGCATCATTTTGGTGAACGTGAGGCGCACCTTTATATCGAGACGGTTCGTCTTAGTGCTTTCAAGGTTTTTGAACCTTAGCTCGAGATGAGTTTTGTCTAGGTGCTCTCGAGGTTTTTGAACCTTAGCACTTTTGACAAGTTTTTTCTAGGTGCTCTCGAGATTTTTGAACCTTAGCACTTTGACGAGTTTTGCCTCAATGCTCTCGAGGTTTTTGAACCTTAGCATTTTTGGCGAGCTTTGATGTTGATGTCGATGAGAGTTTTTCAATCTGGGCTTCATGAGCACTTCAGGAGCTAAGGTACCCATGACGATGAGTTAATTTGGGTGTCATGAGCATTTTGGGTGCTGAGGTACCCGTGATGATGAGTCTTTCAATCTAGGCGTCATAGCACTTCGAGCACTGAGGTACTCGTGACGATGAGTCTTTCAATCTGATCGTCATGAGCACGTTGGGTGCTGAGGTACCCGTGACAATTAGTCTTTCAATCTGGGCGTCATGAGCACTTCAGGCGCTGAGGTACTCGTGACGATGAGTCTTTCAATCTGGTCGTCATGAGCACTTTGGGTGCTGAGGTACCCGTGACGATGAATCTTTCAATCTGGTCATCATAAGCACTTTGGGTGCTGAGGTACTCGTGACGATGAGTCTTTCAATCTGGGCGTCATGAGCAACATTGTTAGACCCGATACCTTCTCTTCAGGTCTGAGTACGTACCCAATTAACTCAAATCCTAGTCTTGGGTTCGGGTCAACCAACCTAGACCACGGATCCTCTTCAACTAACCTATACCCGAATTCTACCCACACCTTCACCCATAGAAGATGGACCCGTTTACCTGAGACCCGAGACTGGATGGAGATGCAGACCCACACAGGAGAGGAGGGATTGAATTTTCATAAGAAAAGGAAGAGTATTATTGTTGAATTAAGTCTTATCTGTATTAAATCTAAAAGTGCCTGAACTCAACCCCTACTTAATCCTCCTTTTGACAAACCGCCATGAACATCTTGGCTTGGAACTGTCAAAGGACTGGTCGACCCTTGACTAGAGCTCACTTGAAAAGAACGATCAATTAGAGCAGGCCAGACCTTGTACGCCTATCTGAAACCTTGGCTAGCACCAATAGCTCAGATAGGGGTATAAGGCGTTTTGGATTTGACACTTTGTTGTTGTGGATGCACAGGGACATGCTGAGGGCTACTGGATCATGTGGGAAAAGGATATTAAGTTAGAAATTTTATCAATTAATAGTTGGGTTGTTCACATGTTAATTTCCACTGATTTTCAATGGGTAGTCTCTTTTATTCACTATAGTTCTATTGGCATATTCAATATAGTCAATGGCAAGAACTCCAAAGCTTTGCCTATGGACTTTCCCTTCCTTGGCTTGTAGTT
This sequence comes from Pachysandra terminalis, assembly GCA_031762675.1. Classification (NCBI taxonomy): domain Eukaryota; kingdom Viridiplantae; phylum Streptophyta; class Magnoliopsida; order Buxales; family Buxaceae; genus Pachysandra; species Pachysandra terminalis. The sequence goes on from JAUPMG010010068.1 coordinate 5,354, forward strand.
GGGGTTTTCCACATTGCTATCAAACATTAGGAAAAACGTGGTGGAGCGCCTGTCAAGGTAAGTGATGCTAATCGCTTTTTTGAATTCATGAATGCTTGCAATTTGCTTGAGCTCCCCTTCAAGGGACCCACTTTTACTTGGACCAACGGTCAACAAGGCAAATGTAGAATTTTTGAAAGACTAGATAGAGGGCTTTCTACTCAAGGCTGGGATAACCGATACCCCAATGCCCTTATTAGACGCAACCCAATTATTGGATCTGATCACTATACCTTGTTAATCCAGTTGAACCCTAAAAGAGTCTTTAGGGTTCCGCCTTTTAGGTTCAAGGTATTTTGGGTTTCTGAACCCACTTGCGAGCAAACGATTAGTAACTCTTGGGGTTCAAATTGCCATGGTCGTTTGTGGCCTTCTTTCAATGCCAAATTGGAAGTCCTTGCGGGCAACCTTAAGAAATGGAATAGAGAGACCATCAGCAACATTAACCATAAATCTGAGGCCTTACTCTATGAGCTTGATTGTGTTCAAGATGAGCTTTCTAGGAATCTGGATCCTCATCTTAGAGCTAAAGAAAAAAAGAATTCAGTATTGTAGATACTGAAAATGTCAAAGGTCCATAGTCCGATGAAACACGGGCACCTGTCAGGACTATGACCCTCGCCAAGGGATACCGCGAATGACCAACTTGTGAAATTGGTAGATGAAAGTCAAGTACTTATATGTATGTTCATATCATTCTATGACATAAGTCACTTGAAGACATAATGGCAGTGAACCAGATGGGAACCTCGCAGTTAAGCGTGCTTGGCTGGGAGTAGTGCCAGGATGGGTGACCCCTGGGAAGTTTGATTCGAAGAAGCCAAAGGCGTCCAAATTATGAAGTTTTGTTGCCTCTCAACACATGGTACCCCCGGGAGCACCAACTCATGAGGTTGACACTCTCCAACGTCCAAAGGTCCTCATGCCGCCCAAGTTGAGAAAAATTCATCATCACGGGTACCTTACTGCCCAAGGCACTCGTAAACTTCATCGTCATGGGTACCTCAGCACCCAAAGTGCTCATGATGACCAGATTGAAAGACTCAACGTCACGAGTACCTCAGTGATGTACCTTAGCACCCAAAGACTCATGACGACCAGATTGAAAGACTCATCGTCACAGGTACCTCAGCACCCAAAGTGCTCATGACGACTAGATTGAAAGACTCATCGTCACGAGTACCTCAGCACCCAAAGTGCTTATGACGACCAGATTGAAAGACTCATCGTCACGGGTATCTCAACACCCAAAGTGCTCATGACGACCAGATTGAAAGACTCAGCACCGAAGGTGCTTATGACGACCAGATTGAAAGACTCATCGCCACGGGTACCTCAGCACCCAAAGTGCTCATGACGACCAGATTGAAAGACTCATCGTCACGAGTACCTCAGCGCCTGAAGGGTCTCGGTTTGGACTTAATAGGGTTGTTGAGATTTGAGTTGGTTGGACCATGGTTAGGTTCAGGTTCTATTTCTGAAATGGTCAGGTATGGGTTTGCAAAAAAGGAGGAGGGGTTAGATATTTCGCATTCGAAATCATTCATTTTTTTTTGAAAAAGTTAGAAATTTTTTTTTTTTGTTAGCCAAGTCAAAATTATTCATCTGTATACCAGCCGTAACTTTGAAAGAGTTGCAATTAATGTTGTGAGTTGTAACAGAGGCCACGTCAAGGCAGTCTGTCAAAGGCACATCAGTATCAGAGAGTAGTTCACAAGGATCTGCAGTAGTAGGCTGCGCATGACGGCAAACAGTCATATCTGGTAGGCTGGCCCCATCGTCTCTTTGACACTGATGTGGCTCGACATGGCTATGCGGCTCCGGCTTAGCTGAGTTAACCACGCTGATGCCACTGAGCTGCACCACTGTACGTCGTGAGAGTCCCCAAACTTGGTCTGAACATTGTTCCTCGCCCAGAGGTTACTACCGCCAGCATGAGTATCAGAGCTACCAATCGTTCCAATAGCAAAGGGGGGTGTTTTCTTCTCATTGGAGGGACTTTCATATTGGGGCTATACATCAGTTCCCCCTATGATTGAAAAATGACTTTGGCTCCGAAGAGCAAGGGACAATCACAAATCGCATAGTCAAGTATACCACAAAATAGGCAAAAGGGGGAGCGAATCCTCTGTAGTGTACACCATAAGGGTCGGCCCTGTGATGTGAGACAGCCCCTCTGGCCCCACCAAGACGGCCCCCTCAGGGACAAAAAGGTAGTTTTGCTCCCTCGAGCCTGTCTCACATCACAGGGCCGGTGTACACCACATAGGATCTGGGCCGGGCAAAAGGTAGGTAAAGATTCTTGTTTGTTTGTTTTTTTTTAATGTAAAAGTAAAGATTCAAACATAAGCATTTAATGCATAACCATTTAATGCTGAGAGAAGATGAGAATCTCTCTCTCTCTCTCGACTACTCTTTCACTAACTTTTATTTTTAATTTCCATTTATACTCCTTACATTTATAATATTTCACACATACCTCTTGAGGTTTTGTAATGTTCCATTTATATTTCTAGTCTACAGACATATCTGCTATTTTTTCTGATATTTGACTTATGCCCCTTGAGATTTTGTATTATTCTGTTCTCTGATATTTCACACATACTTCTTGAGGCTATGTAATATTCCATTTATATATCTAGTAACTAGACATATTTGCTATCTTTTCTGATATTTTACTTATACCCTTTGAGATTTTGCATTATATTGCAATGACCACGTTTTCCTTAACTTCCTTTTTATACACATTTATAATTGTTTCTTTTGTATACCAGACACTAACATATACAAACTTCGGTTGTTTATTTCCAATGGATGGCCATATAACTCTTTTAAAAAGTGTTTTTTTGCCTTCATTCTTTTATGTTATTGCTTTTTTGCATACATGTCTATCTATTTGTCAAACTTGTTGCATCTGTACCCAACTAATAATACGTTACATGTATTGTTTTAGATAAAGGCAAACCGTCCCCTTATGTAGCACGGGACAACATGGCTTTCTTTCCTTTTTTTTTTTTTTAATCTTTTTTATGTTTAAAAAAAATTGATATCGTTTTTTTTTTTTTTTTTCTTTTTTAATCCCTTTTACTGTTTAGCTATTACCTCTTTCTCTCTCTCTCTCCTACTTTTTTTTTGGTGGATCTCTCTGTCCTTGCTACTTGGCTACTTTTACTCTCTCTCTCTCTCTCTCTCTCTCTCTCTCTCTATACACTTTTAGTGATGGCAATGAGTGGGTTCGAGATGAGTTTTGACAAACCGTAATCCGCCCCTATAGGAGCCCTCTAATACAAGACCCGCTCTTAACCCTATCGGGATGGTAGCGGGGCGGGGTGGGTTCGATCCGGTCGTAAAATTTATTAAAAATAAATGTTTTCAAGTTCAAACTTATATTTTTTAAATATATGTTATAAAATATATTTACGTATAATATATATATAAGTGAATGGCAAAGATGTGGGTTAGGAACAAGGTTGAACCAAACCTGAATCCGATTCACTAGGGCTATAAGTTTGGCCCCGCCCGACCCAATCCGATTCAGGTCGGGCTAAGTTTTGAGCTTGAAATTGAAATCTGGTTGGGTTCGGGCTGAAGTTTATAAGCCTGAAAAACCCAGCCCTGACCGGTATATACAAAGAACATAACATAATCTCTCTCTCTCTCTCTCTCTCTCTCTCTCATACTATATATACTACTACTTTTAAAAGTTAAACCTATTTTTAAAGGTTTTGAGTTAATACATTTTGTTTTACTATATTATCCTCTTTAATTATAATAATTTTTAAATTAAATAGTATTTATTTGAGTAATATAATATTATACAATAGTTTTGTTGTCTTTTTCTTGAAATTTGTAGTAAAAAAAAATCTCTGAATTTTTAAATATTATTTTCGTCTCTTCTAAGTACTGCACTTAGCGTATATATATATATATATCCATTACGTGTTTGTGAAAATGTGTAGGAGAAATTATATTTATATTAAGGGCTAAAGCATTAAGAAAGTCTGTTTAGAGTGCCTTAAGTGAACCATATGGATTAACTGTGTTAATTAAGTTGTCTTATGGAACATTGGAAACAACAATTCAGAATTTTTTTTTTCATTTGATCACCTGTCTCAGGTTTTCTGTCAATTGTTAATAACAGCAAAAGGTTAATAGCTCAATGAACACTAAAGTATATTTGTGAACAGATTTAAATTTGGAAATATTGATCATGAATAACAATCAGCGTGTTATGAGTTAGACCATCTCGCCCTACAAAAGAACTCATCAACATATCAAAGTAAGTAAAATGTAAAAATAAAATTTTAATCGCTGGGGACTGAAAGTAAATATTCTAGGGGTGCATTTCATCATGAGTTCTAGTATCATTTCTGTTTGAAAAATACTGGTCAAGAAGGAATAATAAGAAACAATTCTACTTGCTTTTGTGTACATAAAACATGTAGATCAGTCCTACAACCTAGGATTCCAAGCAAACTATATTATAACCTGATTGATCATTTCTTCCGGTACCTCAAAAGAATACGGCATATGATCCAGTATAAAGTTTTTAAATTAAATGGTTTCTTTTGACAACTGGGCTGTGATCGAGTTTGAAGGTTTATTTATGGAAAATCCCATAAATTAGCACCTACCCACTATGGAAATGTTTCACCAGTACAACAGAGGCAGGGTGAAACCTCGTTTCTCTCGTGACAAACCTTAGGTTGTCTTTCGTTTTGTTTAAATAAATAAGAGCTTAGTGACTTAATAGCATAGCAACTGCTTTACGATTTTCACCTCATAATACCCATCATTGACATGCTTATTGCTAAGTAATCAATCAATCAAAATAATGCCTTATTTCAGTTAGTTGAGTTCTGAAACATGAATAATGGTTTAAAGTCTCATTTCCATTGTAGGTGTTTGAGCCCTATCTCTGGGTATTGGTAAATCCTGGTTATTACAATAACAGTGTGGCTAAAGGATTAATACTAGGTGTTGGATCAGTTCTAAAAAGAACTGAAATTTATCGCCCAAAATTTGAAACCGTGACATGAATCCTATTCTACCATTCCAGACCCTTAAAGATCATGTCCTCAATTAGATTATGCACCTTCAAATCATTTCTAATTAATACCATGTAAGTTTTTATATAAATATATTAGTAATATCTTCTTCTAGCCCTCTTTTAGCCTTTCATTTGCAAGACACCTTCTCATAGGTACCTTCACAAGAAGTTCTTATTGTTAAGCACAATGAGAATAGCTGATAAGCAGAAGCCATTTAGGACTTAGGATGGCTTCTTAGTTATGTGGAAAGCATATAGCATAAAGGTTCAACTATCTTTCAATACAATGATCAAGCTGCTTAGGCAATGAAATCACTATTTCCCTCTATCCCTCCTTCCTTACCCATCCTTGCCCCAAAAGGTCATGTAATGAAATCTCCTCTAACCCCAATAGTTTTCAAGTTATCAGAGCAGCATCTACCAATGGTCAGATCCTATAAAGCTACAGATCATATATGTGTGAGTTCATAAGCTCTAAATGTGGAGAAACTCTTTTTTTGGTCTTAGATTATAGGAGAGAGTCCATGTATGGAACCCATTAAAGGTATGAACTGTGATTAACTCTATCGCCAATGAATGCAGCTTCAAAAGAATATGGAACTTCTTGCTAAAAAACCACTTATCAACCAATAATGCTTGCTTACTAAACTATTTATTTCAATAAGTAGCTGCTAAGGAAGTGCTTCCATGGACAAAAATTACGGATAGAATATGGAACTTATTGCTAAAAAACCACTTATCAACCAATAATGCTTGCTTAGCAGCTACTTATTGGTGTCTTGGTAAAGTGTTTCGTCTATTTTGAAACTTTAAATCCTTGCTAAATTCACTTTCTGGTTTCTGGGGCTCTTTTACAAAATAAAGGAGCATGATTGCCATGAAAGGAAAGAGACTGTTATTATAATTTGATTTTATGCAAGTTTTTATTCTTATTTTGTGTAAAAGTTATGTACATTCGCTAGTTGAGTATATAATACAAAAGGAATTAAGCAAGTGAATTCTAGAAATATTTAATTGTAAATTGGTGTTGCAAATTTCTTATTCTGTTTGGAATGAGAAACTCAATTAACTTTTCTCTCAATATAGTGTCAGAACAGATAAATAAATAGTTCATATTATAAATCTGGTACACTGATTTGTCCTATTTTCAGGATAATGTTGGTTCTGTAATCCAAAGGAAGCCTAAACTCACTTTGACATGGCCCGTAGAACCTGAATTTCAAACATCTCATCGGATATGTTCTAGTCCACTTCTTTTTCAATGCTTTAGAAACCTGTTCATAACATTACTTGGAAGATTAATCTGTAAACTTATATTGCAGAGTTCCTTGCGAAATTTTCTCACAGCGACAGGCCATTGTTTGATAATCTTTGCCAGGTTTGCATATCTTTTAGCAGTTAAAAGGGAAATCATTATGAAGACTCTCATTGTTTTACCATGATCTTCTCATTAACTTAAAGGTTTTTATTTTGTTTTCATACTAAATCTCAGAATCTGACACAGTGAGGTTTTCTGTTTAGTCTCCCATGGGGCATTAAGTTTTTGATTGGCTTCGTACTAGAGGGTTCTGAATTGAAATGACAAAATTTTGAATGTGGGGTTGGTTAATTCTAACTCATTAAAGATGTTTCTTCAATCTTTTTAGATTTTTGTTCAAGAACAAGCAATCCCATTTGTTTCAATGGCAAAAATGATGAACAAGACAATAGAAATAGAGCTGCCAAACATCAACCATTCTCTTTCACATGTAACTAATGAAGTCCTCTGTTATGTTTCCATTCTAGGCTAATCCTCCTTGATTCTATTATGAATAAATAGTTCAAATTATAAATGTGGTACACTGGATCGTCCTATTTTCCGGATAATGTTGGCTCTGTAATCCAAAGGAAGCCTAAACTCATTTTGACAAGGCCCGTAGAACCTGAATTTCAAACATCTCATCCGGTACGTTCAGTCATGATCAAGAGCTCTGCTAAACTTGAAGAAGAGATGATGGCAAAGATTCCGAAATGTAAGACTATTAAGTGTGATGAAGATGAGTTGCTTAGTGCGGCTGATCCTCTTATTAAGTATTTTTTTTCGCTCCCTAAAAGTCATCTTTGTACTATGAAATTATTTTTTATTTTATAAACCTGTTCTTAATATTACTTGGTAGATTAATTTGTCACCTTATATTGCAGAGTTCCTTGCAAAATTTTTTCGCATTCTGTGGTTTTACTAATAAGATAATGGTCGAAAGTTGACCCCATAAGAATTTCATGACTGTATGATCTGGTAGGCTTTATTAGTACATAAGGAAATTCCCACCAGATTTGAGTACTTGTCATAGGGAAACTACTACCCCGTATGCAAGATAAATGGCACAAGTAGGGTGCTACCATCCTGTACTGACTTCAGTATCTGCTATTGTTTTCATCTTAACATTCTTTACAGAATACTTGCAGGGTCAACTAAACCTAAGGAACATAGAGGCAAACTGTTTGGATAAGCATGTACACAGCCTTGAGTTGAAGCTAGCAGAACTTGGAAACAATCATGAGAAGGTAAGGAAGTTGAACGAGGAATTGATCAAGTCCAATACTGAGCATTTTTTCTTGAAGTGGGAATTAGAGCACAAGGAGGTGCAATTGCAAAATTCAATTTTATGCACAGAGAGGCTGGAGGAGTCAACTTGTTCTATTGCTTTGGAATCCCAATGCGAAACCGAGAGCATGAAGCTCGATTTGATGCCATTGGAGCAGAGGTGCTTTGAAGATAAGAAATTTGAGGAAGAAACCATTCAATAAAAAACGAGGATGGATAGTCTGATTAATGAGTTAGAAGTCTGGTTTCAGGACTCCCAAAAAATTAATTTATATTTGGAGAAGGAAAACAAAGAACCGAAGGAGAAACTTGAGATATCTGGGAGTGCAAAGCTATTTTGTCAAGAGATTGAAGACCAGCTTGCCCAACTGCTGGAAAACAAAGACTGGAGACATTTAAATCTACAATCTTCTTGTAGAAAGCTAGAGAGCAAGCTTCTTATATCAAAACAAATGGGGTATGTTACAATCATGGTTTCAACGATCGGCCGATACCGGTCCGTACCTGCCGGTCTGGTTCCAACCCGCGATACAAGCCCTTGTATCGCCGGGTTATGGACCGGCGGTCTGGTGACCGGTTCCGCCAGTTCGGCGACCGGTTTCGCCTGTCCCTCAGGTCCGGTGGTCCCTTAAGTCCGGCGAACGATCCGTCCGGTCCGGTCGGTCCAGCGCGATCTGAAATTTTTAATTTTTTTTTAAAACTTTTTTTTTGTTTTCTGTACCGGATCCGGACTGGTCGGTACCAGCGATCCGGACCGGAACCGGTCCGGCGACCGATTCCAGTATTTAAAACCTTGGTTACAATAGCTTCATTTTCTACTAAAAATTTATTTTATATAACTACTTTTAGTGAACTATGTTGAAATTGGAATACTTAAATTAGAATGGAAACATGCGAAGAACCACAACACATGGCACTAATGCACTTTTATAGGCTCAACATTAGTGGATTCTTTTCTTGAAAATTTCCCAGTCCAAACCTCACTTAATTTGACCAACCTAACCATCCATCGCTTTATTTTTTTCTTGATTACCTAGAAAGAAGGTCCCCGGTCCAAAGGAAAATCTTCTCAACCTTTTCTACGTACCTTGATTTCCTTTATATTTTTTTTTTCTTTCTAAATATTTATTCAATTAAGAAATGCACTTGCAACACTTGAAAGCAAGAGATTTATAGTTGTTAGTGATGACAGTGCAGAGCGAATATGAGAGTAGAGAAGCAAAACCTTGCAAGAAATCAAGTATTACATGCTAAGAGATGAGGAGGTGAGCGTGGAAGGTACGCAAGATTAGAAGGAAGGTAGGGTTGGAAATGACTTCGGAGACCTTTCAGAGTGCCTAACATACATGTACGGAATGAGAGCTAAGGTTCGAGATGAGGTTGCAAACATAGACGAGACACATGCCTACTCTTTTTAGTATGCCATCAAAAACATGTCTGTAAGATTATTTAATTTTTTTTTTGTATAAATATGTATTCTATTCATTGCTTCAATTAGCAAAATTTGGAAATCAAAACTTGTTTATAGATTGCAAAAACCAATGCTCACAAAACCAAAACAAAAATTCTTTGCTTTGATATATGAACTTCATATTATGAATTTATTTTTTTTCAAGTCATTTAATCTTTTACTTAAATTTTAATTACCTATTACTTAAATCTAATTATAAAAATTAATTAAATTCATTAATACACGTGCATTATTATTAGTGTATATATATATAATGTTATATTATCTTTAAAAAATATATTTTTTTTCTTCTTCTTCTTTTATTTTTTAATTTTTTTGTAGCCTTTTTCATTTAATTTGGGCCGATCTGCACCTAACCCTATCTCTATTGTGCGATGATGAGTGAAGAGGGTCTACATAAATTTAACATATAACTAGTTTTGCCCGTCACGTGCGAAACCAAGCTATTTCTATTTTGTTGCTTCAACATATGCTTTGGTGTATAGTTGGCAATAGGATGGCCTGGACCTCCTTTGCCCTGTTAAGGCCCAAAACCAAGTCACTTTAAAATTATGAACTTGTTGTCTTTCAGTCCAACACCCAAATATACATTTAGAGAGATCAGAACCTAGGCCTAGACCCCAAGGCTAGCTCGGGATCTTACAGAATTAACCCAACTAATGGCATTGTTCAACTGGGTTAGATTTTACAATTCCAGTTCAACTTTGGTCTCATCCAACGATAATAGTATACAATACACCCCCTTGGAGTCCACTTGTAACACTTGTAAGTGCCAATAAAATGTAGAGGTGTATAGAAAGCATGCGTCCGAGTGATCTCATTTGCTGCAGCAAGAACAAAAACAATGATTTAGTGCTTAGGAAAAAATGAAAAAGGAAATTCCTGGTTCGTAACAAAGCATGATCATGTAGAAGGGATGGCTGTGAAAGTATTGAGATGGGCATAAGTTCTACTAAAAACAACCAATTCCCTATCAAACGTGCATGCGAGCGCACACACATGCAGAGAAGGGGCAGGGAATCTTTTGGTATATGGACATCTCCTTTAATACATGTATTGTTAGATCCTGCTTATGCAAATTGCTACCATGTGTTGGAGGATATGAGTTTTACTTCTAAATGCTTTATTAAGTTGGTTCTCAGGAAAGATTGGGGAATCACAATGGATTGCTTAAGTCCCAGACTCCTAGACAAAACTTCCCTCAA
>JAUPMG010010079.1:0-15701 GCA_031762675.1 Pachysandra terminalis
TTATTTCTTTTTAGATCTCAGAAGCTAGAAGTACACTAAGGGAGCTGACATGGATTGGGTAGCGCACTCTGCTTGACGTATGTAAGATTAGTCTAGAATTAGTCATTGATACTTAGAATGCATAGAATTTTTATTCTAGGCGTTATAGTTACATATATCTTACTAGAACTGCTCAGGACTTCCGCTTATGTTAAAAATTGTGTTGCCACTCTCATAGAAATACGAGGTGAAGGTGACGCTTGCATCGGAAAATCCATGTAATTGGAAAAATCTGGTCCGGGTCGTTACAAGTATACTCACATTCCGTTTAGGAAGTTGCACCCACGGTGGAAGCACACCTGTAACCAGAACTTCCTTTAGGGAATTTCACCCACGGTGGAATAAACCAATACCAAACCTTCTTCTAGGAACTTTCACCCGCGATGGAAGCTCACCTATCCATGTTCTTAATTTTAGGGACTTTCACCCACTGTGGAAGCTCACCTATCCATAGCACAATTCAAGTCATTCTCAACACAAGCACAGTCATAGTATTGAATACTCACAGTACCCTCAAACAGTCATTCACACACAAGTCAACATCATCAAATTCACGTCTAAGTTACACATAAGTCAACCAAAGTACAACCTAGTTCAATATCAGAAGCAAGAAACACTATTCAACCCATCTAGTCCTACATGACCAACTCTATTCATAATAATCCCATATTAAGGTCCTAAGACCACATCCCAAGCCTTTGAGTTGATAACACCTCAATTACCATTCAATCCATCCGATAAAGATTAGTTTTGGACCTTTACCAACACTTTATATGATTTGTGCAAATCTAGACCTTTTGCACACAAACCATCCACACAGGCATGTGTGCAACCCAATGGGGATCACCCTCATAAATTTGAAGTCATTTGGACTTCTGTAGCTGCTCGGTAGCTTCCGAGTGTCCTACCAAAGGTTTCGGTAGCGCAGTTGCCGAAGCTCGGTAGCATGTCCCGATAGCAAGTCATTTTCATCAATTTCGGTAGCTACTTGGTAGCTGCCGAATGACCTACCGAAAGGCTCGGTAGCAGGTACCGAGAGAAAGTAATTTTCACTGATTTCGGTATCTAAATCGCTAGCTACCGAGGTTGCTGCCGAAAGTACAATTTAAGCCAAAATTTGGGTTTTTGACTAGGGCTTTGTACCACTAATCAAACCTATTGATTTCTAGGGTTCTATTCTCCTAAAAACAATCTTTAAAACCTATACTTAAATTCCAAACAACATGTACACCAAACTTATTCATTCTTATGGATCGAACAATAATCATACTATAATAAATCATGGATTTCAAACACATAAATACTATTCATAGGAACTTATGAATACACATGAACATAGCATCACAAGTGAACGTGGAAATCAAACAACATGAATTTCTAGTTCATATCGATCCTAGATCTAATCATGTTGACATAATAGAATACACAACCAACTATATCTATTGCTTTGAGATAATGCATAAAATCAAATACCATAGAAACGCTGGAATCCTTACCTCTTTTCCTAAGCTTTATCTGCTTAGATCTATTTCATACAGATCCAGCAATGGCAGATCACCACTTCTCCCTTTGCCTTCTTCTTCTTCTTCTTCTTCTTCTTCTTCCTTTTTCCTCCATAGCCTTACTTCCTTCTCTCCTCTTCTCTCCTTCTCTATTTTCTCTACAGCAGAACACTTTCTCTCTCTTGATCAAACATGTAGAGACACTTTCTTTCACATGAACATGTACACTAAGCAAGAGAAAAGGTTGATGAACCTTCCCATGCTAACATGTGTCCCTCCCAACACTATCCATAACTTTCTAATTTAAATTCCAAAGTGAATGGTCTAAACTACCTCTACTGACTAAACTAAATGGTACTTCCATCCCCTTATCTTACACGTTTAAATCAAAGCCTAAATTCCATAAGGTTTTAGAATAACTGAAGTGACCCCATAATTTCTAATACTACACAATGGATCCCATAATTAGTTGTAATTACAAATCCTACTTCTTTCAATTATTTAATTACACAATCCTATATCGTATTTCACAGGGGATTTTCCTTGTTAATTATAATTAAAATATATTAATTATAATTTAAAGACACGGGTCACTATAGTACATAATGCGTACTACCCCAGGTAAATGTTTTTAACACCGTCAGAAACGATGGGTGGGAATTTTAACTGCAGTTAACTTTTCCTCCAAAAGGTATAAATACTTGCTCACTTCCAGCATTTGGGAAGGATGAAGAAAAAGGGATTAGACTATTAAAAATGTAGCTCTGAAGTGTGATCACGTAATTCTTATCCTCAGTTCACTACTTTCCTTAGCCTAGTGGTTCGACCAGTGTTAGACAGTCCACCTGACCTTGAACTACGTCTGACTTGATCCCTATTTGAGTACTTAGGAAGCCTGCAAAAGGTTTAGTCATAATCTCAATTAGAACCCTAGGGGTTGGAGGATCTCAAATACCTTGACCCATTATTTCCCTTACTTTTACTCGACCCGTGTTAAATTGTTTCTTAGTCTTATTCTTTAGTTCTTCTATAGACGGGATACGGTTACTCGTTGATTTAGGTTCTCGTTTATATTTGGTGACTATTCACAAAACCACCCACTACTCTTAGTTATAGGGTAGGTAATAGTTAGTTTTAATGTCAGTATCTTTTCTAATTTAACCTTTATTAGTTTTACCATTCTTATAAGATTTCTTTCATCCCAAACTTACAATTATCGCACAACCTTAGACTTCCTTCTCTGTAGTACATTTTCTAACAATAGCACATTCTTTGGTAACCACACTTCCGATGATCAACCAACATCTCATCCCGTCAGCAGAATGTCTACTCCAATAGTAATTTCAAATGCCCTTAATTTTTGGAATGCATTTATGCAATATCCTCACTCTCATTAATGATTCTTCCACTCTTATATAGGAGATGATATGTTGAAGTGAAAGTTCACATAATAAATGAAAATTCAATAGCAAGAAATGTTATTGTGGAAAGACGGCTGTAATTCGGATCTTTAAAACTAAAGACGATACGAATGAGATGTTTCATTCTTGTGCTGGAAAGTGTACAAGTATGTTATTAGATGGTTTGTATTAGATTGAATTATATCAATCAAAGTATTCTCCAAAATGTAGGGTCCAAATTCTGGTAGGTGTGACTATTTTGAACGGTATTACCCATGGGTTGAGAAAGAGACTTCAAGTTATACTAATAGGTTTGAAAGTGTTGCTGATTACAGTCAAGTTATAGCATATTTGAAAGATTTTAACTCACGTATAGTGGTAATTTAGAAGCAAATTGGGGAATTAAGGATTCTTACAAGCTCAACACTCATATTAATTGGTGTATTCCTTATGGTGAGGTGGATTGTTTTTTGAAATAGTGTCCTAGGATTATATTTGAGCATTTTCAATATATATTTTGGATCTTTTGTTTTATCACTTTCAATGCGTATTTTGGAAGCAGCTATTCATAAGGTAGCTTAAATGTGTATTTTGGATCTTTTGTTTGACCATTGTTACTGTGTTTTATGGAATCTACTGTCCATAATAATTAGGAATGAACAACGCTATAGACAATGAAAAGATAAGTGATAAGCCAAAATATAGTAAGTACTAACACTGTATATAATAAACTACTTGTTCTTATAAACCATACACTAAAATATAGTTACCTATGCCAAAATAATACCTATCCTATGTCAATTACAACTCATCCCATGTCAAAATACAACCCACAACCCATGTCAAGAAGAAAAGAAATAAATACAACATACATATGTCCTAACCGCCTCCTCATAACAACACATGGTGAGATATATTAGTAGTATTAATTTGGCTTTTCTGAAGATGAGTTGGAGCTAGAGGAATGGAATATTGTATTATCACATACGACGTGAGCTACAGAAAGAACTATGAGGAAATTCATAGTCGGACTCTTCCCACTAACCGAATAGCTCCCCAAACATTTTACCTTCAGGTTCCATATTGTTATCGGATTCAGAATCAAATGTATCCGACTCATCCTCCTCGCCATCCTCCATATCATCGTCATCGTCAGCATCGCGCATGTCGTCATCCTCCTTGATCTCTATGTCATCCTCCATATCATCCCCTAAATGATTTGTGTCTACAGACTTAACTTTGAACTTATCAATATCCACATCAAGAGTTTTTGGAGACATTGTCTTGAAGAATATTATTATAATAAAACATAAACATAATACTGACCATGCTCCTTATAGAACATAATGAAACACCCACAATAAATAACCCGCAAAACCACATTTATGATTAGAAGAACATACATGAATAATATTATAATAAAACATAATATTGTCCACTATAAAACCATCCATAACTATAACCATCTACGAATACCATTTGTTCACTGTAAAAATTACAAAACTGTCGTGCTCCGAAACCCAGATTACATCGAATAACATGCAATCGCAAATCCTGGACACGCGACCTTGGACTCCAACCGTTAGAAGGCTGCTAAATTACTAATTCCCTCGCACAGAAGGTGCGGTGGAGCTAATACACCTAAACAAAATACCACAGCAGAAGACAAACTCATAAAAAATCGAGTTAACAAAAACCTTTTTAATCAAATAAATAAAGAATGAAAGTATAATAAATGGTTATAATCAAGTTGAAACTAGCTAGCAATCTATAAATCAAACTGCTATAACAAACCAACGTAAATCTAAAACCGATCTAAATCAAACTCAGGTATATAACTGAAAACTATAAATCTAAACTGGCAGTCTATCCTCTGAAAACTAGAGTAATAAACTAAACTGCCTTAAAGTCCAACGCTATGCCTCATCACTCATGCCAATAGTTCAATATATGCCAATCGTTTAATAAATGGGAAGAAAATCCACACTTTCACACAAATTGTGTCTACAAGCAATCCATCTCTAATGATATGAACATGCGACAACATCATAATGCACAACATGACATCAGCGGTGCTTTTACTTGGTAAGTTGATTCAAATCCTTGTCATGGACTTACGTATACCTACCACAACCCCAAGATGGTCCAACTTTCAAACAAGGATCGAATGCTCCCGTATCCCATTTTGGTCATGCCCCCGATCCCGTGACACGATCCCCAATGAGGGATAGCATGGATCTGAAGGTGAGAGCTTCGGGATTCACAACTGGATTGCGGATTGCTACGAAACCACATGTGAAATAAAAGTAGTAGCTACCTTTATTAATAAATGATCAGAGTGCGTAAGCCTTATAATAAGAAAAATCAAAGAAATAAACCATAATCAATCTAAATCCATGATCCTTGGCTTCAGCTGAGTCAGGATCCACAAAAGTCTAATCCATATCATGTTATTACATCAAATCTCCTTTGGAAGTATAAACCAAAAATAAAAGAAACGCATCGTTTCAACAAGTAACAACACAGCTAACACAGGTCATTCCTCCCATCTTGCAACATGAAAAGTTGTGTGAGCCTATGATGCTTAGTAAGAAGCATGAAACAATCACCCGTCCTCTTATGGATATCAAATCACAAGGTTAGTACAGCAAGAAAATCATAATAACATGAATCTTTTAGTATGAGATGAGATGATGTGAATGAGTCAAACACATGTCTTATTGTGAATGCAATGAGAGGAAACACACAAATAATATGATGATGCATAGTGAATAAACCAAGCCTAATACCTCCTGATAAGTGGACCACACATGAAGCTTCCCAACATAACCAATTCAGGACATGGTCCTAGGAACTGCCGGAAGTCCCCTCTTCGTTCCGGGTGCTAACCCGTGGTACGAAGGCTACCATATGGCTAATTTGCGAGTGTACCATAACCAAGGACTAGCAAACACGTATAGGATGGTCATTGGCATCCTACCCTAGTTTAAGTGGGCCCTTTCACCCCACGGATGTATAGGCAATCCAAACCAAAGGCTTTGCATAGTTTCTTAGTAGATTTGCACCTCTCGATTCACTTATCTTTTGATATCAGCCTAGTATATAATGCATTAAACTAGGACACCAAATGAAGATCAACAACAGAAGGTATCCACCCGCCTGTACATGCGGATAATCTAATTGCGAACCATCATAAGCTTCCCACCAAGTTATCATAACATAGGAAATCAACTTAACCAATGAACCAGAACTTCCACATTTAATCAGCATCAAACCTAAGGTGGGATGATGGTCACAATACCCTCTGAACACCAAGATTGACTCCCCGCAAGTAGGCTAGAAGGCTTCTGGTCAAAACTTCTTCCCGGAATCCAATATCAATCAGTGGCCTAAGCCCCACATCATCCACCTAGGACATCCACAAGGTCACACGTGTCTATGCTTATCACTAGGTCTTCAGTGGAGTGCTCAGTGGACCGAAGCCTACCTAAGGGTCTCTGTCATTTCTCAGGTATTTGGCGGAGTATTCGGTGTACCGAAGCCTACTGAATACCCAATCTACTCTATTTTAGGGTCTCTGTCACTGGACTAACGCTACCGACCAGTCACATATTCTAGGTTTTTTTTGGGTTTCAAAATCCAAACTCCTGGGTTCCGAATTAAGACCAAACAACACACAATCATATAAACAACATCCTAGTCACCGTCATATACCAAACACATCATTCAAAACATATTTTTTAATAAGATTCTAAACACATATCTTAGGAGTAGCACATCCAATCACAAATCAGAAAGTTGAGATCTAAATCCCAATAAGAACACTATATTGTTCAAGCAACTTATGTAAGGATCTGAACTTTGACCCTTAACTAATTAGGATTAGTAGTTGAGCTAATATAGATAATTAGAATGATCTCACAAGTAACTGGGATTAGTGACCAACGGAACCTTGACCTTAGAATATTAGACTAACTTAAGAATTTAAATCAAGTTGAGAAGCCAACCTAACCGGACAGCTGAAACTTAGAGATTAAATAAGAATTTAATTATTAAACGAAGTAGTAAATCATAGTAGCCGACTTGCTAAATCCGCCTCAGATCCATCAGCAAAAGCCCTCTAACAGAGCCTGTATACGTGACCTATCGGAAAAGATATGAACCAAAACCCTGATTTACCCCCACTACTGAAACTATTCACAATCCGACCCGTTAAGCCTATAAATAGAACCCTTAGGTTCCATTTCAGTTTTTCTCAACTCTTCTTACTCTCTTCTCTCTCTTGGAGCTATGAAGCATATGGAGGAAGGCATTGGAAACACGAGAGACGACAAATCAACTCCGGCATCACTCCAGCGAAAGCCCCAAGTTGAGTATCCTACCTTGAAGTTGCTATTTAGTTGTGTTGTGATGTTTTGACCTAGGAGTAGGGTTGTATGACTCACACCCACCTTCTCCAAGGTACTTAGACCATTTATGATGATGTATGAGAAACCCCAAACCCTAGATCAACTAATCAACCTGATATGAGGTAGAAACTAAACCCTAAGTGAAGACAAAAGAGGGAAAGACCCAAATCTCCACCTTAGACTAGACAAAAATGAAATACAACCATGGAAAGACTTTCCTGGGAGCAAAACCAAGCTCCCAACAAAATTCCAGGCCTGCTGACTTTCTCTATGGCTTCGGCGTACTCTTCAACGAACCCATGAGGTCGCCGAAACACAATGACCTTTTTAGGTCTCGGGTTTTGTCGCTAAATGTGATTGAGGCTAGCCGAAAAGGTTGCCGAACACTTCCTAGGCGAGCCTAAGTGGTCGCCGAACATCATGTTGGACTGAAGTAACTTGATTTCTCGCCTATTGAGACTCATTCGGACCAAACCCCAAAGTATCACCCTATTTGGCACACTTTGGTATGTTTAGGCGTGCCGAAAGGGCGCCGAGCACCCCGCCGAAGGCTTCCACATGACGGATGCTGGTAATTCCGAAGGGAGCACATGTATCTTGACTAGTTATACGTGTTTGACCTATTTCCAGGTCAATTAGACCTTCCATGAAGAATTTGACCCCTTAACCCGAAAGATCAGTTTTGTAGTATGGGCCGAGCGATAGAGGATTTCAGGGAATTGGGTAAGCATAACCCTCGAACCCTCCTATTAGCCTAGTGCCACCACAATACATATAGTGGAACACAAATGGGAGTTAAAGAGGTTGGTTAACCCTCCCATTGTGAAGTTATCCAAATAAAGATATCATGAAATGGATTATGATGATTATGCTTTACATATAACCTCTCATATAAATGTTTATATGTGTAGAAGCTATACATGGATTGTATGCCTTATTAACCTACATTCTCCTTAAGCAGTGTTCTATTTGTAGTGTATAAATGAGGGTAAGTAGGTAGAATTATATGTATAGTGTTAGTGTTTAGTAAGTAGGACTATGTACCTTGAAATTCTTAGTAAGTAGGATTATGTGCTTTACATTCATAGTAAGTTAGGTTATGGAATTGTGCCCATATGGTTGAATGATTGAATATATGCCTATGAATCTTGAGTGTTGCATTAATAAACAGATTGATGTGAAGGATACAGATGCCTTATACCGGCTGTGATAGCCCCACTCTAATACCCCACATAATGCCTTGGGTTTAGACTGTCATTTGGGGATTTAACTTTATGACCCTTCTAGTCCTATGAGAGGACGCTATGATTTTGCCTAAGCTAAGAGTGAACCCACGTAGGGAACCTTTATAGTCATGAGCGATGATGATGAGTACCCAAGGATTCGCAGGTTGCTGCAAGTCCTAGAGTCAGCGAGGCCATGTTCTGTTAGGTGGCGAATATGTACGATTCCCTAAGGGATACCGCAGGTTGTTGCAAGTCTTGATCGAGGGCCCGTGATAAAAAATAAGAGGTGGGAATTGTGTCCTCTAGGTTGAAAACCCTTAAAACTACACTTTACACGTAGAGTAGCCCTATTCCAAGGACCGGAAAGGGGGGATGACTTCAGGTTGCTGGAGAATCCCGTGGTGACTTCAGGTTGCTAGAGCACCCTGAGTAGAGGCTGGATCACGTGGGATCATACACATGTTCACACCTAGACAGCGTTTACATTTCTGTACTACATGTGCTACCTTGATATTAGTGCTAGTGCCTCTTGTATGACGCAAGTGGCTTAGTTCTCATACTTAAAACAATGCATTTAGTGTAGGATAGACTGACCACTGAGTAATACTCTGTGAGGCTGGGAGAGAACTTTATATCCTTTAGTTATATTTGGATGCCACAACTGTACACCACTTGCACCTATCTGTATACTACACAATGCTCACTGTCACACACTACCCAAAATGTTGGAACATGAGTGAATACACTTCATCGTAGGTTTATTCATTCTGGCTTCTAGCGTATGCCTGTTGTTTAACATTTTTCAGGTTCATGAGCTTAGATGTAAAGATAGAAACCGGAATGGGTAGTGCACCCTGGTAGATTATGTAATTTAGTTTAGATATATACTTTATATACCTAGAATTTGTAGATTTTAGTTCAAGGTGTATTTAGTTACTTGTATCATACTAGAACAGTTAGAACTTCCACTTATGATGTGATTACTGTTAGCCACACTCGTAGAAATACGGGGTGAAGGTTACACTTAAACTGGAAAACCTATGAAATCGGGAATTTTCGGTTTGGGTCGTGACAACTTACTTGTGAATCCTTTGTGGTTGGGAAAAGATCTCTCTGTTGTTCTTCTCCTTCAACCCGTCGACTACAGCACGGGGATGCTCAAACTCAGATTTCGTCCAAGTCTTCTCGTCTTCTCTTCCTTCTTCTGAATCTCTCTCAATGCTTAGATCTGAATTTCAAAAGAAGATTAGGATGAGAATGTTAACCTTCTCCACCCTTAAACCCTCCTTTCCATAACGTGCTCTTCCCACTATCAGCATACACGCTGATCGCGTGCCAACTCGTCTGATTGAATTTTATAATTCAATCAGCCCCCAAGTCCTCATAATATCAATGTAACCCCAACCTTCACATTTATATTATACAATTCTCCATTATATTAATCATTCATACTTTATATGCTAATGAAATCCATAAAATTGCCAATAAATTATATAAAATCAAACAGTTAAATGTGGGTATCTTTTAGTGGATTTAGATCCTTACAACATACCTCCCTTAAAGGAATTTCGTCCCCGTAATTGCATACCTCAATCCGTGAATAGATGTGGATAATGCTTCTGAATCTCTGACTATCGCTCCCAAGAAGCTTCTGTCTCAGCAAGATGTCGCCGCTGGATCTTCACTAACGGTATAGTCTTTGTCCACAACAATTGCTCCTTTCGGTCTAGGATCCGTATTCGCTTTTCGACATAGGTCACATCTTCACGAAGCTGCACCTGCATCCAATCCAACACATGAGAAGGATCTGGCTTGCATTTCCATAAGGGTAACACGTGAAATAAATCATGAATGGCTGTCAGCTACGGTGGTAAGGCCATCTAGTATGCAACTCGTCCGATCCACTCAAGTATCTCAAAAGGTTCAACAAAATGTGGAGCTAGCTTCCCTTCCTTTCTGAATCACATCACACCTTTCAATGGTGAAACCTTGAGAAACAACCGGTCCCCAACAAAAAATTTGAAGTCTCGTATTTTCTTGTCCGCGTAACATTTTAGCCTACTCTATGCCGTCCTCAATCTTTCCCGAACGAGCTTTACTTTCTTTGTACTTTGCTGTACAAGTTCGGGTCCAAGAATATTATCCTCGCCCACTTGAACCCAACACACATGTGAGTGACATGAGCGACCATATAAAGGTTCAAAAGGTGCCATTCTTATACTCGCATGGAAATTGTTATTGTAATAAAACTCCACTAAAGGTTGATACTCTCCCCAATTACCACCGAAGTCCATCACACATGCTCGCAACATGTCCTCCAGAACTTGGTTGACTCTCTTAGTCTGGCCATCCATCTGGGGGTGATAAGTTGTGCTGAAATCTGACCTCATGCTCATAGCCATCTGTAAAGCCTCCCAAAATCTGGACGTGAACAAGGATCCACAAGCTAAGACGATGCTAACTGGAACTCTATGGAGTCGTACAATCTCACGCACATACAGTCTTGCTATCTCCTCGACCGTGGCTGACGTTCGTATTGGTAGAAAATGAGAAAACTTGATCAATCGGTCTACAATCACCCAAATCGAATCTAGGCTGCCTTGAGTCTTCGGTAGTCCGACCACGAAATCCGTGATGAAATGCTCCCACTTTCATTCTGCAATCGGTAATGGCTATAGAAGTCCTGCTGATCTCATGTGTTCGTCTTTCACCTGTTGACAAGTCAGACATCGTGCCATATACTTTGCGATCACCCTTTTCATTCGTGGCCACCAAAAATTGTGATGTAGATCTCGATACATCTTCGTACTTCCCGGATGAATGGAGTATTTTGACTTGTGTGACTAATCCAAGATCTCTCTTCTGATGCTTTGGTCATCTGGTACACAAATTCAGCCTCAAAATCTGATCAAACCATCTGGGCATACTACCCACTCAGGCTTGCTATCATCCACTGCAAGTGACAGTAAATCCATATCGTTCTTCTGATTCTCTGTAATCCGCTGTTCTAGTGATGGTTTGGAGACAAGACTAAACAAATAACCACCTCGCTGCTGACCCATAGGCTGAACTCCCAAATCTGAGATAGCTTCCTATAATCTCCACTCCTGCCTCATCAACTCTGCAAGAACCCCACGAGTTCTGCTACTCAAAGCAAATGCTACCACCTTAGCCTTCCTAGGATGGTAGTTGAGTGTAAAGATATAATCATTCACGAGTTCCAATTACGTCCTCTGGTGCATGTTTAGATTCTTCTGCATGAAAATGTATTTTCGGCTCTTATGGTCTGAAAATAATTCAAATTCTTCTCTGTAAAGGCAGTGCCTCCACAACTTCAAAGCAAAAACTATAGTGGCCAACTCTAGATCATGAGTGGGATAATTGCGCTCATGGACCTTAAGTTGCCGTGATGCATACGCTACAACACGACAATCCTGCATAAGTACAACTCCCAAACCTTGTAGTGACGTGTCCGTGTAAACCTTCATCTTCTGTCCTACAACAGGAACAACAAGAACAAGTGCCGAAGTCAATCTCTTCTTTATTTCTTCAAATGCAGACTCACACTTCTCGTCCCAGTTGAATTTTACTTCCTTCCGAGTCAGGCGAGTCAATGGTGCCGTAATCGAGGATAATCCTTCGATGAACCTCTTGTAATATCCCATAAGACCTAGGAAACTCTTGATCTCTCAGTCGTATTCTTAGGTCGCTCCCACCCAAAAACTGCCTCAACCTTTGCCAGATCCACAGATATGCCACTCCTGGATACTACATGCCTAAGGAGCTTGACCTTATCCTTCCAAAATTCACACTTCTCTAGCTTGGCATACAACTGGTGATCAAACAACGTTTATAGGAAAATCTGCAGATGCTCCTCCTGCTCCTTTACCGATTTCGAATAAACCAAGATATCATCTATGAAGATGACAAAAAAAACAATCAAGGAAAGACCTAAACACTCGGTACATCAGGTCAATAAATGCTACTGGCGCATTCATCAACCTGAATGGCATGACAATGAACTCATAATGCTGATATTGAGTACAAAAGGCCGTCTTCTGTATATCCTCATCCTGAATCCTTAGTTGGTGATATCCTGATCTCAAATCAATCTTCGTGAAGTACCGAACTCTTATCAACTGGTTGAATAAATCATCAATCCTTGTAACGGATACTTATTCTTCACAGTAACCCGGTTCAGCTGCCTGTAGTCGATACAAAGTCATAGAGAACCATCCTTCTTCTTCACGAACAACACTGGAGCGCCCCATGGCGAAGTACTAGGCCTGATAAATCCAAGAGCATTCAACTCGTCCAATTGTACCTTCAACTCCCGCAACTTAATTGGGGACATCCGATAAGTCGCCAGTGAGATGGGTCTAGTACCAGGGATGAGTTCGATGCAGAAGTCTACCTCCCTTTAGGTGGTAGACCCGGAATCTCCTGAAAAATGTTCCCAAAGTCCCTCACAGTAGGAACATCCCCAAGGACAGCTCTAGTACTCCTTCCGTAGCGAACAAAAAGTCGAACTGATAACGGTCCTCCGATCCACCGAAAGTCAGACAACAACCCCCAGGAAGATAGAACAAAACAATTTTCTCAAAACAACTAACTCTGGCATGATAGGCTAAAAGCCAGTCCATACTGAGTATCACCTAAAACTCAGGCATGTCTAACACAACAAGATCTGCCTCCAGGTTAAGGTCGCCTGCCCTCACCACACAAGCTCTACAAACTCGGTGAAGAGTCATGATTCCCCCAACTGGGTTGGAAATGCTCAACGGATGATCCAAACTAATAGGATGTTAACCCATGAAGGCCATGCAACTACTGGAAATACGGGAATGAGATGCATCAGAATCAAACAATACGCGAACTGGAGTTTGAAATAAGTGAATAGTACCTTCCACAATAGCGTTCGTAGCATGGTCGTCGTGAGGAATAGCAATGTCGATCAAGGCATGAACTCTGCCTTAATGTGCAGGCTGACCATCTCTCCGCGGTGCTCTACAATGCTTCTAGAGATTCCCTTCCTTGACACGGTTGTCGCAAGACCTCGTCTCCCTCTTCTGGAACAACTAGTCCTGAGGTGGTAGAGGCTGTCGTGGCACATCTTGTGCTGGTGCTGCATGAGTCGTTGTATCTCTAGGAGGAGTCTTCTCTCACTAGTAATCTAACCTCCGTCTTCTGTCCCAGCCTGATCTCGAGTGGCAGGGAAGATATCTCCCACCGCTAGTGTTACTGCCATAACTGACTTGGGCTGGTCTTTAGGCACGGCTGCTCTATCCAGGTGTCTCTCTACATGTTTAGCACACTCCAGAACTTCATCACAGGTCTTCGAGCATTGCGGAACGACTCTGGGTTGGATGGCTGGGCCAAGACCTTCTTTAAATTTTGCTGCCTTTTCAACCTCATCAGCAATCATATGCGGCGCAAATCTTGACTGCATTGCGAAACGGTCCTCGTACTGAGCCACTGAGAGGGTGCCCTGCTCTAGTCTCATAAAGTCAGAAGCCATCTGCCTCCTGTAGCTACAAGGCAAGTAGTTCTCTAAGAATTGCGAATAAAATTGCTCTAAAGTCATCTCAGTCATCAGGTTCCTCTCGGTCATATCCCACCAGTGGAGGGCCTCACCTTTCAGCAAGAAGGTTGCAAGAGAAACTCGCTGCTGATCAGCACACTCCATCGTCCTGAAGATCCGCTAGATGTCAAGGAGCCAATCCTGAGCTAAGTGAGGTTCACCCTATCCAGCGCAGGTCGATAGGATTAACTTCTTAAACTTTTCTAACCAGCCTACTGCCAAACTCTAAGCTTTTTCTCCTCCGTAGCATCCTGGCACTACATTTGGTCATGCTGTAGGGCAGCCAAGTCTTCAAGAATCTGAAAAACACCTACTAATTGTGGGTCTGCATCAGCCCTAGCTCTAGCGGTTGAGCTCTCCCCCACCCTAGCATTCCTTCTCCTTGCTGCCATTTACACACCCAAACAACCATTAAGGTCTCTTGTATCTTAGCCTAATTTGATGTGTTGGGCTATAGGTCAGTTTGTTTCACTTTGTTGTTTGGCCTAATTTGATGTGTTGGGCTATAGGTCAGTTTGTTTCACTTTGTTGTTTGGCCTGTCGTTGGCCGAGGCACCTCCTTGTTTTGGAGTTTTGGCTTTGTACATTCTTCCCCCACTCTGTTCTCAATTTATCCTACTTACCTTTCCAAAAAACAAAAACAAAAACAAAAACAAAAAAAAAAACCATTAATGTCTCAATATACTACACTTCTTAGTTAGCACATAACACTCGCATAACCACAACAACAATCAAGAATCAATTAGCACACAAATCCTATAGTCTTTCTATGTTTCTCCACCTAACCTTAGTTTCTATGTGATACCTAGTGTCACTAGTCTCTAACAACCTTACTCTAAGCAAACTTTCTGCTTTGATACCAATCTGTCATGCCTCATATCCTGTGACACGATTCCCAATGAGGTATGGCACGAATCTTTAGGTGAGATCTTCGGGATCCACAACTGGACTGCGGATTGCTACCACACCACAAGTGAAATAAAAGTAATAGCTACCTTTATTAATAAATGATCAAAGTGCAGAAGTCTTATAACAAGAAAAATCAAAGAAATAAACCATAATCTATCTAAATCCATGATCGTTCGCTTCAATTGAGCTAGGATCCACAAAATTCTAATCTATATCATGTTATTACATCAAATCTCCCTCGGGAGTATAAACCAAAAATAAAAGAAACGCATCCTATCAAGAAGCAGCAGCAGCACTGGTCATTCCTCCCATCCTGCAACATGAAAAGTTGCGTGAGCCTATGATGCTCAGTAAGGAGCCTGAAACAGTTATCCATCCTTCTTATGGAGATCAAATCACAAGGTTAGTACTGCAATAGAATCATAATAACATGAATCTTTTAGTATGAGATGAGATAATCGCACATGAAGCTTCTCAACATAACCAATTGTGTAGTGACCTGAACTCACTAAAATATTTTCTATGATAAATTAGTTGGGTTAAGTTATGAGATTAATTAGAGAGCATGGAGGTTAGATTAGTAAATTTTTGTGATTAATAATGTTTAATTATGTTTGGGTTAATATTTAATTTAA
>JAUPMG010010101.1:0-15701 GCA_031762675.1 Pachysandra terminalis
CATATGTTTTTGCATGGATCACACTTGGTGATCAAACCCTTTATTTTATTTCTGCATGAGCATGCATTACATTCATTAATAACTGAATCAGCATTCATATTTCATTGCATCACACATTCTATGATCATATTTGATTGCATATTATCTGTTGTTTTGTTTATGTTGTTTCAATGGATAGTGGCATTGACCTTATTCCAATTAAAAGTGTACATTAATGTGTGTTAATCATCCGTATACTCATGGCATCCATCTGCATGTATTGCATTGCATTGATTGTGTGACTATTGGCTAAGATCTCTATTAACTGTAAATTTAGAGACTTTAGAGTAGATAAATCTCAGCATGAGAATGTGTAAGCATGATAACTTGTGATTGGCTTGAATTGTGTAAATTCACTTGGATTAAGTTTTGGTGTCTACAATGCTTATATATATAAATTGTGTGATTGTACCTATGTGAGAACCACCAAACCTTATACCAAGATACACATTAATTTGGGAAATATAATTATGGATTAGAATAATTAAAATACTAAGTAAGAGTAAACAAGTAAATTAAGACAGCAAAGAAAAGAACAAGTTCATAAACCAACAGGATAAATTCTGGTTTGGAAGTAGACCTTGATACTGACTAACATTAATGGAAATATTTTGAGGGGTTGTTAAAAGTCAATAATAAGTTATAAATGAGTAAGAAACACTAAGTGAATTAACCTAGTAATAACATAAATTTCTATACTTACGAAATTAGATTATTAGAGCAGTCCTGACTTTGGATCAAACCCGTTAACTTAATGTAATTATGAATTAAAATCCACCTCGGAATAAAATGATATTTTTATAGGAAATTGTTAGGAATGAATTTAGAAAATTTATAAAATATTTTAAATTAAATTTTTTAATTTAATTGGTTTTGGCAGGTAACTCGGCAACTACCGAGCCATCTACCAAGCTTAGTGCCGAGCCCTTTAAAAGGAAAAATGATGCCCTAATTTCACTTGTAAGCCAAACCCTTCTTAAAGCTTTCCATCAAGACTCTTTCAAGCACTTCTAGGGTTTTCCTAACTCCTCTTAAGCTCTATATCGAATCGATCTTCGTTCCGGTAAGTTTCCTTAGACTTTCTTTGTGAAATTCTTCATAATTCTTTGAGACCTAGAAAGATCCATGGCTAGAACCAAGGTTGCACAAGGTCCTTCAAAGAAGGCCAAAAATTCTAAGACCTTCACATCTAGAATATCATAAGTCCCATCTTCTTCTCCATCACTCTTCAGACCCTATGGGAGATGATTCCCCTCCACCTAGAACCGAGCAAACTACTAGGGTTGAACCTACCCAAACCCTTGTTGTACCTGAACCCAATGAGTATACGGGTAAGGATGGGAACCCATCTTAAATTGGGGTGGAGTTGCATACCCCTCCGTAATCATTGAGATGTACTCTTGCATCATCAACATGGACTTCGACTCCATGAGTATCACCTTCAACATGTATGGTGTTACCAAATGCCTAAATCTTAAATTGGTGTCTAAGCTTATGTGCCTCTCCATGAACAACTCTATTAGCAACATCCCCGAAATTGATGAGGAGGAGAAAATAGAGATTTCCAAAGTCCTTTGTGGCACGAGAGTACAATGGAATATCGACAACTCTCTTAGTGCCACTAAGCTTAAGCCCATTTACCGCATTCTCCACAAACTTTTCTGACCAATGTTTACCCTCGTTCCGAGAACATGACGAAAACCCCTTTTATGGTGTCTATTCTTCACATTGTGGCCACGGGCCAAAAACTCTGCCTGCCTTCCATGATCATCACCCACATCATCCGCTATGTTCGAAACAAGAGGAAAGGTGTCTTACCTTTTGCCTGCCTGATGTGTGTGGTTGGCAAGTTCTGGGGCATTCCTTTGCCAGACCCGAAGACGGCATCACCATTCAACCATTTGGATCGTCAAATCGTGGCAGGATGGGCTTAATGAAGATAGTCGGTTCTAACCAACCACACAGGCGACGGGCCATTATCGAGGAGGAACCCCTAGAGCAACAAGAAGAACCTCAGAGCTCTCTTCCAGAGCATCACCTGGGAGCTTCCTCATCATCAGCACCTCCTGTTGACACAAGGACTGTGGAGGCTAGGCTAACAGCCTTGGAGGAAGAGGTATGAAAGAGCAGGCAGAAGATGTCCAAGCTCCGTGAGACTGTGGAAAGGGCACTCCAGTTCATTCGGGACATGTTCAGCTGTAGTCCAGCTATTGATGTTTTTCCACCTTCTGTTCATGCACCTCCATCCTCGACACTACATGACGGAGATGCTCCCTAGAGAGTTTTAGATGTTTATTTTACTATAGTTTTCTTTTTTTGGCCATCTGCGCATGGCAAAAAGTTTCTTTAAAAAAAATTGTTTTAGAAGTTAGAAGGTCTATGTTAAAGGATATTTAACTAGTTGGATGTAATTTTTTAACTTGATCTTTTAATGAAATAAAAGTTTGCTTTAAAAAATTTAGTGTGTAGTTAAATTGCAATGCATGTATGACACTACTCTTTATTACTGCCTCATCATAATTTTAGAAATAAGTTTGAATGGGTTAGTCTATAGACTTTAAATTTCGAGGAAGGAAATATCCATTAAGAGGGGGATATTGTAGTGACCCGAAAGATGAGAATTTAATAATATAGTTAAATTCAACCTTAGGGGGATTCATTAGCCGAAAAAAATGGATTTAAGTCGTTAAAAGATGTAGGGAACCTTAATGTTTGCCTAAAGAGAGCTTAGAACTGATGGAATTAAGAAACGGGACGCTATGGATAGAACATTTTAAAAATAGGGATCAATATGTAAATTAGAAAACTATATAGAAGAGAAGTTAAATATATATAAACTAATGTAAGTGGGCTGTTGGGCCTAAACTAGGACTTGGTCGTTTGGCCCAATGAGAGACTTTAGAAAGACTCAATGTTAGTACTTAGTAATGGTAATTGACAATAGTAACTTGGGGATTAGGATTAATATGGTAAGATGCCTTTGAGAAGAGACGTAGTCCAACCTCAAGAAGGAAATTCAAATTCAAAATTTAATTAGAAAGTAGTTGGGTAGAGATTCAGCAGAAATAGGAGGGAGAAATAAACCCTACCTGTAGGAGAGATTGGGAGAAGAACAGGAAGAGAAGAAGATATCCAAGTCTGGGGAAAAGAAGAGGGTAAAAGATGGGAAAAGGAAAAAGGTTTAGAAGGAAAACTTCATCTAGTGAAGGAAAATACAAGGAGAACTATGAAGAGTGGAAAGAAAGGAAAATATTGGTAAAGCAAGCAATGAAGAGACAAACGAAATTAGAGGAGGAAAGAGATGATGATGATACTCCAAATCGGGATGTGCAAGATTTTGAGGTAGGATTCTTCTAGAGTTTTCTTATGGTAGTTGTTTTTATAGGATTGTAATGATTCTTTAGGACTAAGCATCTAGATCCCTTAATCTTGCATTTTGATGTGTGATAACCTCATACTTACATTGATTTTATTCATCGGTATAAAGATATGGATTAATTGACTTCAATTATGAAGTTTTGGTTGAATTCACATGTAAATCCTAGTTTGAATCTTAGGTTTTGTTTGCATTATGTTTATTTGATGTTTGGTGAGATAATCTATGTTTTGGGTGTTTAAAAGTATGAAACTTTAATGGTAAAATTTTGGGCACGAAGCCCTATGCAAACTAGTAAAAATCTAGGTTGAATTGGCTCTCGGCAGCTACCGAGCCAGCCCAAGTCTCTGTCCATTCTAGCAGAGCTCAGCAGCTACTGAGCCTGCTGCTGAGCATCCTCGGCAGGTAGCTCGATGCTACCGAGCTATCTATTGGGTTCCTTTTTTTAGGGCACCGTGGTTTTATGGTTACTAATATGTGTGTGGTGTTGGTTTTTGTGCAAAACATATATTTAAGATTTTTTGCAACAAAATGTGTTACTTACCTTAGTTTTCAGTATGCTATGACTAGGTAAGCTATGTTACGAGTTTTGATATGGTTCCAAGAGTGTCATAACATGTTAGAAAGTTTGATATGTGATATTAGGATGAATGAATGTCCAAGCATGTTAGTTAGTGGAAATATGATGTGTGTGGGTCCTATTTAAGCCTATGAACTACAACATATTATATTAATTGAGATTGAGATAAACATGAGTTATGATGTGTAATGAATTGTGATATGTAACATGAACTGTGATGTATATGATGAATTGTGGTGTGTTGAGAGTGATGCTAAATGCATTCAATGGATTACATGTGTTAAGATTGACTCTAGATGAATTCACTACATGATTGTGTGGGGGTGGTTTTTCGTCCATGGGAATTATACTCTAAAAGGAAAGAATGTGATTTTTCAACCTTGGGGAATCCCCCCTAAAAGGGAAAGGATGGTGGCTTTTCTACCATGGGAAATATCCCCAAAAGGAAAGAAGGTGGTTTTTCTACCTAGGGTATTCCCCTAAAAGAGAAAGGTTGGTGGCATTATCTACCTTGGGTCAGAATTCTTTAAAAGAAATGGATTGAGTACATTCTTGGGACAAAGTTTCCTAGAGGAGAAGTGAGTTTGAATTCTTGGTTAGGTTTGTCCTAACACCCCTTGAATACATTGCATCATATTATATCATCATTTGCATTGCATCATATCTCATATTGCATTGTATTCTTGAATGTGGGTGTTCATCATTCGTGTGCTCATGGCATCCATCTGCATGTATTGAATTGCATTGATTGTTGGGTGACTGTGTGTGGTAGGTTGTGTGATTAAGTGTTTGACTTTTGTGTGGTGTGTGATTTCTATTTGAATTGTTCATTGATGTGTGATTGTGATGGATTGTGTTGTGTGATAGTATGATGATCAAAATGGGAGAACTATTGATGTTGAGAAGGTGCCATGAGAGTTGGTAGCTTTGGATGTGGTTATGTATCATGATAGAGTGCATGAGTACATGTGGTTCATTTAGATTGTGGCTATGTGTATGGCATGACAGTGTCCATGATGATGTTTATATTTTCTTAAGATAAGCATGATTATGGTTATGAGTGTGATGGTGTATATGTGAGAACAGTGACATGATATTAAGATGAACAATGATTTGCATGAATTAACATGACTCATTATATGAATATGAAAATAATTGTTGTAGTTACTTGGATTTTTCCTATTGTGCCTTCAAGCTCACCCCTATGTTGAAATAGGTGAGCCACTAGAGTAAGGATGGACTTGGATGGGAGGTTCCTAGTCTAATGGGATCTTATGACTTATGAACATGTTACTTGAACTTATTTTACTGTTTTGTTTTGACCCATTGAGGGCAGGAATGTTGTAACCTTATACTTTATGGTTGGATTTTACTTTTGTAGGACCTAGTTAAGGTTTAAATTTTATCAAACTTCCGCTGTATTTAGTATGCTCTATTAAATCACGGGTTTATTTGTTGGTTTGGCCGCATCCATGGTTTTGGATCCGAAGGTCATTCCCTCGAAAATCTTTAAGATCATATATCTCGAATTTGGGGCGTGACAATCCTTCATCTCAAAACTGAAGGAAAGCCACTCTTTAGTGGCGATAATCATCTCCTTGTCACTCCCCGCTATCAAAATGTCGTCAACGTATAACGACAAGATAAGAAATATCCTACCACGATGTCTAACATATAAACAATGGTCTTCCTCGATCATCGTGAAGACAAGCTCTATAATTGATCGATGGAATCAAAGATTCCATTTCCTAGATGACTGTTTCAGGCCATACAAGGAGTGTTTGAGTCTACAAACTCTGCGCTCATGCCCCTCCGCCATGAAACCCTTTGGCTGATCCATATAGATGTCCTCATCCAGTCCTCCATTGAGAAACACAGTTTTGACATCCATGTGGTAGAGTTCCAAATCAATGTGTGCAACAATTGCTAGAATGAAGCGAATGGAGGTAATTCTCACTACTGGTGAGAATGTCTCCTCATAGTATACACCCTCTCTCTGGGTGTAACATTTCACCATGGGACGGACCTTGTATCTCTCTACACTTCCATCTGCCTTGCACTTGACCTTTAGAACCCACTTATTTCAAATGGTCTTGCGTGTAAGGGAAAGATCAACAAGTTCCCAAACTTGATTCATCTCCATGGAAGTAATTTCATCTTGCATTGCAGTTATCCACTTCTGTGAAGTAGGTAATGATATGCCTCCTGGTATAAACCATGCTCATCATCGAGCGTGACAATCATGATCAACTCACTCTTAATCGTAAACGACAACGAGGAATCTGTCCATGAATACTCCTACGCATGTGATTGATAGAATTTGTGTCCTCTGAGATACTCCCACTGGACAGTATTCCACTCCCACTGTTCACAACATCTGTAGAATCCATAGGATCATGTTGAGAACCGACGTTTTCAATGGTGTTTGGATATTGGGCGATATCCGTTGATCCCAACTTCGGCTCATTCATCTTGAAGAGCTCCAGATTCACTCCTGATCTCTTCCTTCTTGGGAAATCACCCTCAATGAAATCCACATCAC
The DNA here is from genome assembly GCA_031762675.1 of Pachysandra terminalis. Lineage (NCBI taxonomy): Eukaryota > Viridiplantae > Streptophyta > Magnoliopsida > Buxales > Buxaceae > Pachysandra > Pachysandra terminalis. The sequence goes on from JAUPMG010010101.1 coordinate 6,538, forward strand.
GTGACTCAATTTATGTTAGACCCCCATCGGCCTGTTCACGAAAAAGACAGAGCCCTTAGAGTGCTCTGAGTACCTCACAAAGATGCACTTAATGGCTCTCTTGTCTAACTTCTCTCTCTGATGGGAAGGCACATGAACATAACCTGTCAATCCCCCTGGCCTCGTGTGAGTTAGGTCATGCGCTCTGTCTGTCCAGAACTGGTATGGTGTGCTAGGAACTAACTTCGTAGGGACACAGTTTAAGGTGTAGGCCGCAATCCTAAATGCATCTCCCCAGAAACTAATGGGCAGGGACGCATGTGTCACATCGGCCTCACCATGTCCAACAAAGTACAGTTCCTTCTCTCTGCCACACTATTTTGCTAAGGTGTGCCTAGGATCGTCAATTGACTATGGATTCCCTTTTCTTCACATAACTCTAGAAACATATCAAATAAATACTCGCATCCTCTATTGGTACGGAGACGCTTCATTTGTCGATCCAATTGGTTCTCGACTTCCGCCACAAAGCGTCTAAAGCAGTCTAATGCTTCCAATTTATGGGAAATCAAGTACACATAACTGTATCGCGTGTAATCAAATGTGATGAAAAAGGACTCTCCATGGCAGATCCTAATATTTATTGGTTCACATATGTTAGAATGGAGTAACTCTAAAGGAATGTTTGCACTCACTGCCTTACCAAATGATATCCTACATGACTTAACGGCCAAACAATGCTCATAAACGGGTAACTGAACCTTGGAAAGTGATCCTAGTAGACCAGCTTTAGCCAATCGGTTCATTCTCTCAAACCCTATGTGACCTAGTCTAGCTTGCTATGTCAATGAATCAGAAATAATAACATCATTATCATCATGAGAAGTCAAATTAGAAACCAAATTTGCATCACTTGAATTATCAATATCAAGTTTAAACAGACCATCAGAAATAAATCCTCTAGCATATAAAAACTAACTTAAAAGAAATGGAAACGCAGTCTCTACTGAAAATAACAAGAAAACCTTGTCTAAGTAACTCTACTATTAAGACGAGACAACGACAGATGGTGGGTGCATATAGTACATCATGAAGCATTAGTACGCAGGTCTCTCTCATCTTTAGTAGCTACGTGCCAACACTTAGCACATCCACACTAGTATTGTTCCCCATGTATACTTTCTGACTCCCTACCGGTATCCGTAGATAATCCACGAACCCATCTCGCTCTTTGTCTGTGTATCTGCTCACTCCAGAATCTACAATCCAATCAATGAGCAAACAAGACATCAGTGCAAGCCATGCAACTATACTAGAAATTTAGAGTTAAAGCTGTAATACATTTGGTGTTAACAAGAAATTATAGATAATCTTTTCCTATTGGGTGAAGTACATGAGATGGATAGAATGTACATACACCGGATCATTATCATATTAACATTTTAAATAAAAGGTTGAGATCATTCCCATAAATTATTGAATCTAAATCAAAGGAAAAAATTAATTTAAAGAGTTAGATGACTTAGGTCTCATTGACCAAACCCTAAAACACATATTATTGTGATTTTTCTGAGAAAAGAGAGAAGAAGAAGGAGAATAGCTAGAGATTCTGTTTTGGCTAGTCTTTCACTTAATATTTTTCTGTGTTATTTACGGATGACATGTTTGTCTTTTCTAGTGGGGACCAACACTCGATTGAATCCACTTGGAGAGACTTTGAGTGGATTGAAGCTATTGCGGGTCTAAGAATAAACATAAGGAAGAGCAGTAATTTTATTGCTGGTATTGATGAGGACTTGAAAGAGAGGATTGCATGGGCTATGCAAGTACAATTGGACACACTCCCGGCTACTTACTTGGGGGTACCTCTTATTTCTAAGAGACTACGCTGTAAAGACTGCCACCATGTTATAAAAAGGATCAAAAACGAAGCTAGCTGCTGGAAAGGAAGAAGGCTCTCCTATGCTGGAAAGATCCAACTGATAAGAAGTGTGCTTATGAGCATATCTTCCTATTGGATGACTAATTTTATTCTCCCTAAGAAGGTGATCAGAGAAATTAATAGAATTTGCAGTGACTTCCTATCGAATGGTGAGGAAGCTAAGCATAAAACACATCTTGCGGATTGGATAACTGTGTACACCCAAAAGTGAAGGAGGATTAGGATTTTGCAACCTTGAAGAGTGGAATAAGGCAGCTACCATGAGATACAGATGGCTGATGGTATCTGATGATCATGGTATCTGGACCAGATGGACAAGGAGATTCCTCATTAAGTTCAGAATATTTTGGAGTATAAAATGCCCGATATCTTGCTCGTGGGCGTGGAGGAAAACCTTAATGCTGAGAAAGGAAGCAAGTAACCTATTGGTGAATCATATTGCTGATGGAAATAATACCTATCTACGCTGGGACTGTTGGCATCCTAAAGGCCCCCTTTATTCTTTGGTGACAAATAGAACTATATACCAAGAGCATATGAACAGAGAAGACAAAGTGTGTTGTTTAATTCAGAATGGTGTGTGGTCTGCTCCTTCTTCTGAAAACCTAATACTGAGAAGTATTTGGGCTGACATTCATAAGGTTCAGATTCATAACTACTTGCCAAAGGACAGAGTGCTATGGACCCCAGGTAAACTCAGCAAAATTACTATAAAGGATACTTATTTGGCCTTAAACATAAGAGGTAGTAGGGTGAATTAGGAGAAACTAATCTTGTTTAAGCACCACAGTCCTAGACAGACTTTCATATGTTGGCAAGATATTAAGATGAGGATGCTTACTCAAGATAGGCCGATGGCTTTTGGAGTGATCCAATCTGGGGGATGTGTTTTCTCTAGAGGCATGGCTGACTGACACATACATCTATTCTTTGAATGCAACTACTTGAAGAGGATATGGACTGAGATTAATAAACTTGGTTGTATCTCTCCACCTAATAAATAATGGCCTGGGCTTCTAATGTGGTGTGCAAAAGCATATGCTGGTATGGAATTTACTAACACTATTAGAAAGCTTGCATTTTCATCTATGGTTTACAACCTGTGGAGAGAGAGGAATGCATGGATATTCAGTAACAAATACAGCGCTAAAGAGTATGTAATTGACCAAATCAATAGAGAGGTGGCAGATAAAGCTAAGATTATTTTTGACAAGATATTGGACAATCAGCTAAATAAAGACATCTGTTGTAACTAGGGAATATCTGGAATCTTCAGCCATGAAAGCTTTGTGAATATCAGTTGGAATGCTCCTCTTAATGACTGCTATATGTTGAACTGTGATGGATCACTCACTCACAATAGGGATGGATCTAGTGGACTTCTTAGGAATCATAAGGGAGAGTGTAGAATGGCCTTTACTCCTCCAAGGAACCTTCATCTGTGTTATACCATGAACTGGAAGCTATCAGCATTGGACTCAAACAGGTAATCAATATAAGCAAACTAATTGTGGCAACGGATTCACTTGGAGCTAAGAATCTATTGAATGAACATCAAACTAGGATTACATGGAAGTATAGCCACATAATACAAGAAATCAAAACTCTGATAGAAAGCTTTAGGTCTTGTGTGATTGAGCATATGTACAGGGAGGGGAATGCTGCTGTTGATTGGCTGGCTTCTCACACGACTGTCATGAACAATCTCATCACATACTCAAATGATGATTTTCCCTGTGAGTTGAAGGAGATCTTATGCAAAGATATACAAGGTGTTCACACCCCTCGTAGCATGGGTATCTAAGCGGGAGTTTATTCTACTGAAACAGTGATTATGTAGATATAATTAGAGCTGGCAATCAAGCGGGTTTGGGGTTGGTTGACATAGGGTATCAATAGCATGACCCTAAACCCGAACCCGCCTGTTTAATAAACAGGTTGAGATTACTCAACTCGCACCCAACCCGCCAAATCCGTCTAGTTTTTTTTTTAAAAAAATAATTCCTGCCAGCTAGTTGAGAATCATCAATCCCAAGCGTGCTTTGTTGCTGACCTCAAAAGAAGGAAGGGGAGAAGGAAAAAATTAGGGATTGAAATGAACCTCAAATCAAAACCCTAACCTGTGGAGAATGAAGAGGGTTGAGAATGAAGACGGATTTTCTGGGTTTCTGTGGTGGTGCGATTGGGTATAGGATGGTGAAGCGATTGAGTGAGCAGTTTACAAATGAAGGTTTAGAAGAAGAAAATAAAGTAGAAGAAGAAGAAGAAGAAGAAGAAGAAGAAGAAGAAAATGGAGAAAAAGAAGAGATGGAGATTAGATTACTAGTTGATTTGGGTGATGGATTCGAGATGTCGCTGGATGATCTAAGTGTCGTCGTCGACAAATACCACCACCAGAAAATGGACGCCGACGAATGGAGGTGTTAGAGAGGACGGATGGAAGTTATGGATTTTTAGGGTTTCTCCATTTGCTGAGCTTGGAGAAGAAAAGAGCTCAGGAGCAAAGTTTGTTTTTCAAAACCCTAGTTATCATTTGGCTTATATAGGGGTTCCTTAGTTCATGTACAATAATTATAATCTATAAGCTTTTGTGCATAAGCTTTTGTATATAGTACTAACCTGACAAGTCAGACGGTTTAACCCGAAACTGACCCGTTTATTCATTGGTTATATATCCTTAACCCGAACTCAACCCTCGGGTTGGAAATTTGAACCTAAACCCGCTAAAACGCAGGCGGATTGGCGGGTCGGGTCAAAAATTGCCAGCTCTAGATATAATATTAGATATGGTTTATGTTGTAATTTTCTTCACTTGGAATAAAATGACTTACCATTCCAAAAAAAAAAGAAAGGAATATTTTGATATTCATCTAGAGAATTAGAAGCACAACAACCAAGGATTTTTCACACTTGATCAGGTAAGTACTCTTGTACTTTCGATGGAAACGTAAATGAAGGATTTCCTTTGGTTTAATGGATTTAAATCTCTGAACATTAATTATGTTTGATTGAATCTAGCATGTGTTTGATTGAATCTAACATGTTTTATGATTTATTTGTGTTGATTAGTAGATATGATTCATGAATGTGTAAAAATGTTGTAGATTACCATGATTAAGTTTATTGAATTGTATTAATGTTAGATTGAATGTTCCATGCTTTTATTGGAGTCGAAAACCCATAAAAATTCCCAATTACGTGATCACCGGGGGCTTAGGGCGGTATACAATCGGGGTCCCCCGGCAGAGTGAACAGTAACTGTTTATAAATGGTCGGTAGCCATGATGGTATACTGTCGGGGTCCGCCGACCGTGGTTCTGTCGGTAGGTGGGACGGTGTGCCGGACTAGTCACCGCTGCACAACACCCATCAGTGGTTGGACCGGTATATCGACCTAGCCACCTACAGAAACTTCGAAAAATATTTGATCAGGGGTACACCGACGAGGTCAACCGACGCCCTCGGCAGGGGTACGGTATACCGGCGAAATACAATTTGATCCAATGATGACGAAAATTTGTGAACATGTTATGACTTATACATTCTAGATATATGATTGTATCTCACAAATGATTACATATGGAAATTATGTACATGTGTTTGGAATTCATCATACCCAATTACATGTGAAATTATCACTCGGATGTAAAGTAATGCATATTATCGAATGTTTATGATTGATTCATATATCTATACATGACATGTAGTTTGTGTGATGAGGACATGCATTAAAAGGGTCATTCATCCATTATGAGTCATGAAGGGTAACCCAATGACTAGACCAAACTTTGGATTCTTCATGATGGAAACCAAAGGGATAATGTGAGAATGGCTGGGATCAAGGAAGAGTGCCAATGAGTGATGAAAGATTTGGAGTCCAAAATGGACAAGTAATTAATTCTAAAATGAACTGGGTGAGGGACTAGCTACCCCTTCGACCCAGTAATGGCATACATATATAGTGAGTGTGTGTGTGTGTGTGTGTGTGTGTGTGTGTCTATATATATATATGTGTGTGTGTGTGTGTGTGTGTGATGTCTGATTGGCAGTTGTGCATTGGGATGTACCATGGGGGAAAGTTTTGTGCTAACGCTGTGATGCCCCGCATTCATCCCATGATCAAAATTGACGATAGGACAAGAGAATCCCATGGGTTTAAAAGCCCTAAAACTGTGTTGTACACACAGAATCTACTAAGTGTCATGTAGGTAGTAATGGCCCATGTGATCTATTAAGGTGCATGGTTGGATAGGTAGGCATCAAGAGTGGACATACAATGGTCATAATACCAACTGCATGCATTGCATTACATGTGTATGTGCTTGCCATTACATTGGATAATGGATTGATTGATCTTGTCATTGCATACAAAGAATCAACCATTACATTCCTTCATGGCATGGCATACATTCCATAGAGAATCATTCAATTCATGTATGACCATATTAGTACATTGTACTTGCTGAGCTCGTAGCTCAAGCCTTTTGGCTCTTAATATTTCAGGTGAACCAGCCATGAGGTGAGGAGTTAATGGTGTTGACACTGTGAGAGCAAGGAGAAGAAGTTTGAAGTTTAGTTTATGTTATGAACAATTTACTCTCTTAGAATCTATTATAATAAGCAGTAGAGTTTTGAATCACTAAATAATTGGTGGACTAAATTTATTACACTTACCATTGAGACATGATATACTTAAGATATGTGTAGTTTTTTGCTTCCGCTAATGTTCCAACTAATGCATGGTGTGTTTATACGTATTCATTTGGGTGTGCCACCTCTTAGTAGAGAGTAGAGAAGGGGTGAGAGTTGCATTCTTGGACTTTTGGGGATTACCCTTGTATTTATGTGGTATACCCTATAGTTGGGATGTGACATCTTGGACATTTCTTTCTTTCCACCTCGCTTCCCTTTAGGGAACTTGGTACTTTTTCCCGCCTTTGGTGCCTTCTCAACTATTTTCCCTCGTTGGTGTGCCTTACCTTTGCATGTGCGGTTAGACCTAATTGTCTTGCGCTTCGTCGGTTTGGCTAAGAGCTCAGTACTGTTAGACCTTGCGGTCTGACGTTCTACCTAGAGCTCAAGATGATGTTACCAGTCATTGAACGTTTTAATGTTCTTATTGTGCGTCATGATGAGCCTTATGTGCTCCCACGAGTCAAGTAGGGATCTCAGAACAGCGAGAATCTGTAGCTCATCTATCAAGAAATTTCATGCAGCTTTCAGGTTTCCTATCATAGATGGCATCTTCATAAGATGCTCAACCATGCTCACGCTAAGAGCTATCTTGTAGGTCTCAAACTTCATCGTCAATGCACATAATCAAGTAGCTGAGGTACCAGCAAACATGAGTTTTTGTGTGTTTCACATCTCAAGTGATGTCTTATAGGCCTCAAATTCGCTAGTAAGATCGTTGTGCATACTACTCAACATAGTAAAACGTGCACAACGATCCTTCTTGACTTAAGCTTGATAGGCCTCTATCTCTCTACGATTTAGGGTAGTGGTCCCCCCGCTCAGGATAAACTAGGCTATATGATAGAGTCTCTAGGGCCTCAAACGCATTGAGGAGATATGGATCTTTCTATGCCAAATGCCATAGTTCTTACCATCCAATTTCTCACCCTTGTTTAGGTTAGCTACTATACTCTTAGCGGCCATATCATTAAAATTAAAATGCACATATAATTAACATCTCATATACACACACATTGTTGATTTTGCGTCATTATCTAGGACTAATTAATAATATTAATCCTTTATTTATCAGATCAAAAATACATTAGACCGTAGGTCGTAATGCATAATTGTCACCAATACAATAAAATTTTAATACTAGTTTTAATCTATAATATGCAAAACCCATATAGGAAATAACACAATCTCAACTACGATATTATTTACATGATAACCTCTTATAATCATACAATTAAAATAATCAAATCATGCCTCATATCTCTAACATATCATATAAAAGGCATATATTCAATTAGAATCCAAAAATAAAATTTAAAAACTAAATTTTGAATTTTGGGTGGGTGTCCGGTTGGTCCTTCGACCGACTGGGGACTCTCAATCACAAAATACAGATTCTCTATTAAGTTGTGGTCTATTACTACTCAGTCCTGGTTGGTCAATCCGATCAACCGGGACCCTACGGTTGCTCAGTGTAACCCTTCTATCCGTCGATGATCGGTCAACCGATCGACTGGTAAGGGCGAACACTAGGTGTTTAAGAAAAGAAATTTATCCGAATAAAAACCTACTCTAATATCTTCGACCCATCATTGCTGAGGTTTTATAAACTCATAATTAACAACACAAAACAATGGATATCGCAACGTATGATTGCACAAACGATCTTCTCTTGATCGTTGACACAATCATGCATTCAACATGCAATTTTCTCCAAAAATAGCAACTAGGTTGCTTCTTAGATGGGGTTTCTCGATATACCTAACGAAGATGTATCGCAGGGACTTTGATACCAATGAAGGTAGTAAACAACCCGGATCATGTACCTCGATGCACACGAACCTGAATCTGCAACGGAACATCTCAATTGAACCAGAAGACGTCCCATGTCAAAATATGTGATTACTAGAACCACATACAATGAACTCACACTCAAAACAACCAGATCTCTCTGTATGGGAATCTCAATAGCCAAATCAGATCTCTAGAGGGAAGATATGAAAAGAGAAAAGAGAGATTCTCTTGCTTGGATATCTCCAAACGTGTGTGTTATTATGGATAGGGAAGGGGAGTCTTCTATATATAGAAGACTCAACTCAACTTCTCTTAGGACTCAATCTCCTAATCCAATAAGGAGAGAGTTATCCACATCCATACTTTTAAGTATGGACATCCCGTTAAGTGGGGACCCGGGTCAGCCCAAACAGGTCGAGCCAACCGGTCGACCCATCACTTAAATCCAACAGGAATAGAAAAGAAAAGCAAAGAAGAAAAAGAATAAAGAGGAGCAAGAACAAAGCAACTGAGTTTCTAATCTCATATATCCAATTCACACAACATTTACAGATTGGGGGAAAATATTGTACATGCAGGAATTAGAACATTTACAGATTGGGGGAAAATATTATACATGCAGGAATTAGAATGTTTTGATGAAAAAGGAGATGTCTCCTCAATTCCTCTCTGCAACCAGTAACAGCAATAGGAAATACACTCAGAAACTGATCAGGTTTTCTCTCTTCTTCTTTCAACTCCAACTCTCTCTCCTTCA
>JAUPMG010010112.1:0-15700 GCA_031762675.1 Pachysandra terminalis
CCAAGAGTCTTGTGTGGCTGATATTTTGAGTTGGTCTGACTCGGGTCTTCTATGGAATCTCCCTTTCAGGAGACCTCTCAGATCTGGGGATATGATTGAGTTAGCCTCCCTTTTCGAGTATGTTAAGAACGTTGTTATCAATGAGTTTTCTTCTGATTCGAGGGTGTGGTGTTTTGACCCGGGAGGCGTATTCTCTACTAACTCTTTCTTCAGCTTTCTCCGTTCCAAGTGTGTTTCCCATTCCATTCCTCCTTTCTCAACCAATCTTCTGTGGCGTTCTAAGGCCCCTCCCAAAGTTAAAGCATTTTTGTGGACTGTCCTCTTGTACCGCATCAATACAGTTGATAATCTTCAAAAGAGAAGGAAATTCATAGCCTTATCTCCATAGGTTTGTATTATGTGTTTGAGGGAAGGTGAAACTGTGGATCATCTATTCTTATCGTGTGAGTGAGCCTATTATATTTGGCAGTTTTTCATCGATATGGCGGGGGTGGATTGGGTATTTCCGAGAATAATCCGGGATCTCCTTAATCAGTGGTGTTTTCCTTCCTTTGGGAAAAGGGGTAGGATTATGTATAGAGCTGTGTTCTTCGCCATAATTTGGGGTATTTGGGGGGAGCGTAACCAGAGGATTTTTGAGGATAGAAGCATGAGTGTTGAATCCCCGATCGACCATATTTTGAGTTTGGTGGCTTCTTGGTTAGGCGTTTTGCCTGAGTTTAAAGATTTCACCTCTGTTGAGATCACGCGGTGTTAGGAGTCGTTGATTTCCTTGTAATTGTCTTTGTATTTTTCTCTTCTCTTCTTTCTTTTCTTTCATAAGGAGTCGGTTTCTCCATACTTTGTATGTTCTTTTTCTCTCTCTTCCCCTTTTTATAATTTTTTTGTTATTGATCAAAAAATAAAAATAAAAAAATAACCACCTAGCTGAAGAGACTCTCTCCGGGTTCAGAAACAAAAAAACCATATAACTGAAAACAAAATCAAAGCCCAGTCACCAAAGGTACCAAACCAGCCCTCACCGGCTCACCACCACCACTAGGACTGGAGAAAGCGAAATAGTAGCACCCTCACTATTTCTAAAGAGACCACCGACCCCGGAAATACCAAGAGGAGCCATGGATAAGCCATCAAAATTAAGCTTTACCCATCCAACCTCCGGAGGACGCCAAACAGAATGCACCGTCACAGAACACCCGCCACACACAGAGATCCTATACCACTCTCTCCGAATGTTTGCCATAGAAAAGCCAACAAACTGATCCCTCACCGAGGCCCACGAGGCAACGGACACCATGATCCCCTCAATCACACTCGGAATCGATGACGATGAATCATGAAAGATCCTCAAGTTACGCTCCATCCAGATATGCCATAATATAGCCTGAAAGACCAGACGGTAAAGAATCTGTCCCCTCTCCGCCAGTCCTGGGAATCTCCACTGAGCTAACAGGTGGCATATGCCCACCGGCATAACCCACACCCTCTCGATAATCCTCAGGAAAAAATTCCAAATCTTAGTAGCCGCAGCACAGTGAAGAAACAAATGGTCATGCGTCTCCTCCACTCTACATAAGAAACACATAGATGGGGAGAGAGCCATGTACCTCCTCTGCCTCTGGATCATATCCGCCATGTTAACCCGATAAAGCAGTGCAGACCAGACAAAAGCCTTGACTCTAGGTGGGGCAAGAGAAGACCGCACAAATTGGGCAGAAAAGGAAATAGGAGGCCCAAGTCTGTTAGAAGGAAACTGGTAGAAAAAAGATCTACATGAGAAAACACCTTTCGAATCTGGGGCCAAATACGCCTATCTGGCCACTCTCGACACAGCACCACGTCCCCAACAGATTCGAAAAGAGAAGCCAATTCCACCATCTCCACCTCCCTAACATTTCTACGGAGGGGAAGATACCAAACCAGACCAGAATCGACCAAGAAAGGACCTCACCGACCAAGGAGGACTAAAGTTGGACCAATCTAAAGATTCTGTGAAAACGTAAATCCAAGGGAACTTCCCCAATCCACAGATCATGCCAAAAACATACAAAGGACCCATACCCAACCAAGAAACGAATCAAAGAGAAGAAAAAGGGGGCCAAGGCTAAAATTGCTTTCCATGGACTAGTCGATAGCACTTTAGCGTTTAGATTTAAATCTCTCCCATTCTCATGGGTACCATACTGACCTTGCACCAAAGAGTCTCCCGACCGTTATTGAACCTCCAAAGCCATTTAGCCAGCAAAGCCGAATTTCGATCCACTGTGTTACCCTAATTCAACCCCCCAAATCATTAGCCTTACAAACGTTCTCCCACTTAACTAAATGATCCCTCATCTTCCCATTGCCCTCCCACAGAAAACTACATTGGAGCTTCTCGATGTGAGAAGCCACCACCCCTAGGCATGCGGAATAAGGACATAAAATATACCAGGAAATTGGCCAAAACAGCCTGAATGAGCGTGATCCTGCCAGGAAATTGTTCTGCTTGTCATTGCTGCTCTCATTCTTCAAGTCATCAACATCATCAAAGCTTTCAATTCCAAGCCCCTCCATACAGAGCTGCAGGCTTTCTGAATTCTTGGATGAAAAGCTATCACTTCTCTTATGACGACCTGCATATTCATTCTTCTGGTTACTCAACAAAGAACCTAGTGATGGGTTCTTTTGTTCTCATCATTGTCAACATTATTTTGGTTGAGCTCTTCAATCTCGAATTGTGGATTTAGATCGGTGAAAGAACATGATGATGACAACAGTGGAGGGGATGGGGATGATTCAGGATTCTCTTGGAAATGAAGTTCACTGAATATCTCAGTGAAAGAAGAAAGCTCGATGGTGTTTATGGATTTGATATACGTCCATCATGATGATAATGATTTAATGAGCACTTGGTTTTCTGGCAACAGCTTCTCAAAAATGTGCTGAAGGCTACCACAGGCAGTCATGGCTTGGATGTAGAACTGAAGGATGGAAAAAGCAAGAAAGGAAAATAGATGTCTTCTGTTGGCGAGTAAAGAGGTTCTGTGTGTGTGTGTTTGTGAGAGAGTTATTCCATTCTTTTCTATATTTGGATGGCTAATTAGTGTGTGGTATGAATGACTGGTGACACTTGCCTGAGGACTACAAAAGAATATATTAGCCTTATATTATTTACTCTACCACCAACTAGTCCAATTCTCTTTTTCTACAACACCCCCCCAACCCCTCCAATTCTCTTTTTTCTAGAGACATATATCGGTGTATGGCTGTTCATACACCGATAAGGGACATATAAGTTCTCGAGAAGAGAGGAGCTGTGGTGGTTCCACCTGGACCACCCAGATCTAACGAGGTGATAGAATGTTGATCTACATTGGATCTTACCTGAATCACTTGGTAGAGTTTTACCAAATTGAACTGTGGTTTATTATTGTGAAGTTTGCATGGTGAAAGATTAAAAAATCTAATTATTGTAATTAAATTGTGTTGATAACGTCAATAACGGAATTAAATATCGTTGACGAGGCTGTTATAATGAAAATAACAATGGTACTTGTATGAAGATAATGGGCATTGTTTATAAAATCATATTTAATGGCGTTATAACTATTGGTATTTTATTCTTACCAATTGAACATGAATGAATTTCTGGTCTTTCAACAGGCTGGAGGTATAGGGCAGACTCTTAGCCAGTGGATTCTCCGTTGTTCACAAGGAGCTTGATTTCCATATTGTCTTCCTCTCACTATTCAGAAGCATCTCAAGAGACATAAATATACAATGAAAGGCATCATGACTTGAGGCATTATAAGAGTTGCGAGACGTTTTGTTGGCAGAATATGAAAGCAGAAGCCAGCGCTTTATCACTGTGGATAAAAGAATTATTAGTGTTGCTCCCAACCCTTTGATGAAGGAACCATTGAGCAAGCAGGGTTTCATGGAGTATTCATGTGAAGAGCTTCAAAGTTCAAACACTTTGCAGCGAAATTCCCCTTTCCACTATGCTGAGGAGCAAGGAGACGTAAAGGTAAAATCCTGCATCCTGTTTTATCAGGTAAGCATTAGTTAGTGATTTCATTTTAAATTGTATAATCTGCAATCCATTATTCAGATGGCATATTTGTACTAGCTGGCACTTGTTTTGTCGTCATGAATGAAATTTCAGTGCAATATGTTATGTGTTCGGAGTGATTAGCAAATGAATTTGAACGCTGGTCGATCAAATCAAATCAAGTTGGAAACATTTGATGGAAATGCATAGCTGTATTAGATAGCATGCACTTAGCGACTAATAGAAGTGAATTGCCTAAGCAGATCAAAAAGGTAAGCATTATCTATCTTGACAGTATAATCCCTACATATTCTTTTCTCTTTCATGATGAACGACAAGTTTGCATTTTGGCTCAGATAAGTTTTTCTCATTTTCATCTTTTGCTTTTTCTATATGGAAATCTAACATTCTAAAAGCAAAACCTAAATGTCTATGGCAAATCTACTCTAGGAACTCCAAACACAGACCAATAATTCCTTTTCCTTTGACATTGGAATATCTCCAAGGATGGCAAGGAAAAACTAGAGCTTGAATATAATTTTGAATGGCATTTTAAACAAATTAAACTTGTGGAAATTTTCTATCCATCACAATTTGCTTTTGATTCCACTGTCCCAGTTTCAGTCACCTATTGTTTTTTTTCCTTGTTGCTCCTCTTTTCATCAGCATCATCTTTTCCTTTTCCTCCTTCAGTTTCTTCTTGTTCTCCTCCTGATTCTTCTTCTTCTGAGATATCTTCATCTGGCTGAAGAAACTGCAACTTCAGGCGTCCATCTTCTCGACAGGCATGTAGGAACTCTTGAGTGGGGATCCTCATCTCCTTAAGAACAAACCTACCTTCATGCCGATAATATTTAAAGCAAACCCAAGGCTTTCCAGTCCTACCAATACAAGAAATTGGTGGAGGAAAGACCCTGTCGCCTGTCCTCGATCTCCTCAAGTCCCCCCATACGTTCTCTGATGATGGATTTTTCGTAATAACACTCGCCTTCTCCTTCTCATTGTTCTGCTGGTTATCGCTGCACTCATTCTTCGAGTCCTCAACATAATCAAAGCTTTCAAATCCAAGCCCCTCCGTGCAGAGCTGCAGGCTTTCTGAATTCTTGGATGAAAAACTATCGCTTGTCCTATGACGACCTGCATCATATTCATTCTTCTGGTTACTCAACAAAGAACCTAGTGATGGGTCGACGTTTTTTTGATTGATCTTTTTTTCAATATTGATTTGTGGATTTAGATCAGTGAACAAAGGAGATGACAGTGGTGGAGGAAGGGGAAGAGAGGAGGATAATGATTCAGGATTCTCTTTGAAATGAAGTTCACCAAAAATCTCAGTGAAAGAAGAAAGCTCAACGGGTTTCATGGATTTGATCTGGTTCCATGATGATAATGATTCCATGAGTGTCGGGTTTTCAGGCAACGCCTTTTCAAAAATGTGCTGAAGGCTACCACAGGCAGCCATGGCTTTGGATGTCTAGGACTAAAAAGAGGATAGAAAGAGCAAGAGAAGAAAGAGATAGCTTCTGTTTCTGACTGAGGAGATAGATTAGAGGAGTATGTATGTATATATGGATGGGGGAAGAGAAGAGAGAGAGAGAGAGAGAGAGAGAGAGAGCTATTATTTTTGGGAATACTGTTTTTAGGAGGGCTCTCACCCTCAAGCCTGACCCAGTTAGAGTGAAATGAGGATTGGGTGGTGAAAAGAGTCTTTTGCGACCTGTGTATTTGACACCACAGCTTTTAACATTGGATTCCATTCCATTCTTTTTTTTTTTTCTATATTTGAATGGAATGCATTAATTAGTGAAAAGAGAATATCTTGGCCTCTCTCTCTTTACCACCCACCAATTCTCCCAAGTCTCCTTTTCACCCCCTCATCTTTGTCATTTCTTTCAATTTACCTCCTATGAAGGGAGAGGTTGTCTCAAAATTGGTTTATTATTGTGAAATTTGCATGCTTTAAAGGTTTTTCTTTCTCTTTATAGAGAAAATAGGTGATTGATTGAGTTCTCATTCAAGTAAAATATGCTTGCCTTTTCTTTTTTTCTTCTTTTTCTTCTTTTTTTTTTTTTTTTTAAATAAATAGACCTTTTTGATGAAAACTAATGATTCAGGACAACTTAAGGTTCTTGGCAGCCTTTACGTTATCTTTACATTTTGGTCTGTCCAGCATCTATATTCCTACAGCTTAGCCTAACAATTTGGATCGGGATTAGAGTTTGACTGCGGATTGAATTCATACTCGTGCCTAAGTAAATATACAGGTGATCATGAGTTGGGTCGGATCCCAAACATGAACTTGCCCAAATTGGGTTGGGTTGGATGATTTACACTATAAACCCACCAAACCCAACCCAACCCCATCACTATTCGGACAGTTTGTGTTAACCCAAGAGCATTAGCATACCTAATAATAGGGCAAGGAAGTTTGGTGTGGATTGAGTCAGAAATTGCTAACTCTGGACTAAATATTAGGAAAAGAAAACGAAGAACAACTCAACTTTAGGGTCTTGTAAGGAATTCTATAATGATTTGTTAAAAAACCATATATAAATCAAGAAACTGATACATACAACACAAATCTGGTATTTTTTACCATCCCAATTGGTTCAATAAATGGGAAAGCTCATTGTGTTTATATCATATTCATATATAGAATATTCGCATGTAGATTTAGAATATTCTGTTTTGACCCAATACATGTGCTCTCCAGTTTGACTAAGAAGAAACTGCCACCCATGATTACTGGGTGGTAATGTCCTTGGATTTTTCTTGAGAATCTATTATGACATGGCCCACATGTTTTTTTCTAGTGGCCACGAGTGAAACGGTCCCCCGCAAAATCAAACCTCAGACCTGGTGCATACATTGAATATTTGACCACGTGGCTATCTTCGCCAACATGGGTATATTCTAGTACGAGCTTCTGATAATGTTGGAGCAAATGATTGGTTGTTATCATGTTATACAAGTTAATTGTTAAGTTATATAAATCTACTTACATTAAATTAGACACCAAAAAATGAAAATAAATACAATACTCACTTTATTAATTTAATCAAAAACTAGCCGTTTTATGGTTGTTATTGAAGTTATTTTGGTCATTTTACAAAAAAAAAAACTCAATTTCAGCCAAAACTAGCCGTTTTTGGCCAAATACGACTGGTTTTGGCCAGAATGGGTCGTGCGTGCCATTCGGACCATGCTCGTGCCATGCTTGTGCTGGGCCCGTGCTCGTGCTGCGAGCCTCGGAACCTAAGCCCAACACGGCCCTGACCTGGGTTCATGCCTGAGCACGGCACACCACATGCTTCGAGGACACGCGGGCTTCGGCCCGTTTGTACATCCCAACACTCGATGTAAAAAACCATACAATGCATTCATTTTTTTCCATAAAACAATTAAGATGACTTTATAAATAAATTTTCTATTAAAATCTAATAGAAATGCAAAACAAATTCTCATAACTCAACCTAACTCTACTCGGTATAAGGTATTAATACCTAATAAAATGCCTACTTAACTCATTTAAAACCAAATGGATTCGGCTCATATATTTTCAATCTTTATTTTGATAATAAGAGAATCTACTTTATATCTGTTTTACATTTTCACATATTACAAAGTTATTTTTATGCTTTTACAAACAAATATGTAATATATCATTAAGGGTACAAATAGAGGATATAGATACAAAAAAGCAATACCATAAGAGATGAAAGCAAAAACACTTATTAAGTAAAAGCGCATTATAATCATTCAATAAAAGTAGGTAAAGAAAGCTTGCATATTTTAACGTCAGGTGTACAAAAGCAACAATTACAATAAATAGAAGGAGATGGATACAAAATACAGAGATATAAATAGAAATACTCAATAATGTAGGGGGTACAAATGCAAAAAGGCAAAAACAAAAGGATGATGCAGACTTACCCCAGAGAGTAGGGCTCAAAAAGAGCCGAGCCGAGCTTTACCCAGCTCAACTCAAGCTCATAAAATTTGGGTCGGCTCAGGCTTGGCTCAGCTCAAAAAAAATTTTTGAGGCTCATTACTTTTTTAAGGTTCAGGCTCGGCTAGCAAAAATTCGGCTCGAGAAAAGCTCAACTGAACTCGTAAAAGTTTGGCTCGTATCTACCCAAGTCATGAATTTTGTATTTAAATCAAATATTCAACTTAAAATTTGATTTAAACTTGGCCTGTGTTTCCATGAGTCATTAATTTTGTATTTAATGATTAATATATATTATATTTGACCGAGCTGAGCCTGATCCCGAGCTAGCTAGGCTCATTGACAGCCCTAGAGAGTAGCATAGGATCAAGACAACATAACAAGAAGCTAGAAATTTGCTGAATATTTGATTGAGAAGATGAGGCTTGATTACCAGAATAAAATTACACTGATTTCAACCCAGGATTAGGAGTTAACTTGGAATATACTTTCTTCCAAACTAACAATATAACTTCCGACATTTCTCGGTCAGTCGGCGAAGAATGGTACTGAAACCCACCCAACTTCCTCTAGTAACAATCCATAATAACAGAATATATCTTTTGCAGATAACACATTGAATCGATGCAGCAGTTACTGCATTTTGCTGACTGGCTCGAGAGCTTCAACCGTGACCACGCTATTCCCCCTGATAACCTGCAAGCGAACACATTAACATTCACTTAAGTTTGATAAGTAAATACAAAAACATTTACCAGACATGAAGAAAAAAAAGAGAACAAGAACTCACCACCATGCCGATGTCATTTTTCTCATTGCCATTTAGTTCCAGGGTGTTGTCGATCACCAAATTCATAAACTGGTCAAATCCACGGAGGGTCCCAACAACCATCCTATTTGCATTCAGCTTAACTGCAACAAAGAATTCCAGCTCAACTTATAGGTTTAAAGCTTCCCACAATATCATAGCATCCAATGGCTGTAGACGGTTAAATAAATTTTAAACAAAACCAATCTATTAACCGAAAAATGAGACTATCAATGACCTTAAGAGGCATTTGGATTTAGCTACATGTCTATCATCAACAGCCTTGAGAGAATTCCTCTGTTTGGTTCACCAAGGTCTACAAGAATTTGGATGGCACCCTACAGGAGCATTTCCTCCCCCTTCTTATATATATATATTTTGATGAGTAATGTTATATATATAAGAACAACTGCACAAAACCCTATGCATTGTCCAAGGTGGGTGATTGCATATGTAAAGCTACACAAATATACTGTAAACTACATAACAGTGCGAAAAAAAAGAAGCCTCAATGCCTACAAACATCACTACTGGACTTTTTCTCCCTTTTAGACTTTTAACAGTTTTGGTTAGTCTACAGCTAACTAGATTGTCAAAAATAAGCAACTAGGCAGGCATCTGGGCCTTTTCAACGTTACGAAATATTTTGCTTCACCGAGCCCAAAGTGGTCACCCACTTTACAACCAAGTGCACGCCTGAGCATGTATTTTAGCTGGAAACTTACCCATAGGAGTAGCAACATAAGTATGATTTTAACAAGATTATAGAATGTCATAGAAGACCTCAATTTCGCAACACCTATCCCCTTTTTATTCTGAAAAGCTTTTATTAAAAATCAAATAAGATTTTTAGCAAGGGTTTTCAAATATTTTTTTCTCAATCCAACTATCGAAACAGCTAAATATTTAAAAAAGAAGACAAAAAAAAAAAAAAAAGATGAATAGATCAATCAACAAAACATCCAACCGGGTCTCAGATTAGGAAGACGCTTTGGGTTTTCTGTTTGGAGGTGGAGCGAGACTCGCAGCGTGATATCTTGGCTGACTTCTCATTCATGCAATTGGATACTCAGGCATCTGTGTAATCTTGTTCTATATTTAGCTCAAGACATGAGTATATCTTTTAGACGCATTACCAGAGCGACGAATGGGGTAGCAGACTCTCTGAGTAGGAGTGGGGTGGGCAGAGAGTTTGTTTGTAGGGGTCCCTACGGGAGAACATGTTATTGGGTGGGAAGTCATGTTATTTTTAATTTAGTCCACCGTGTCTGATTACATAAGATCAGCTTGAACTTTATGTGTAGGACATGGGTTGTTGGGTTTATCTAGCTACTTTTTTGTTTCGCCCATCTCAGGTTATTTTCTCTTTTGTGTATATCATCTTCTTGACCATATATATATATTACTTGACGTTATTTATTACCAAAAAAAAAAAAAACAAACAAACAAACAAACAAACAAACAAAATTCCAACCAGGGATTTTCTCTTCAAGAGCGGAAAGCCAATCGAACATAATGTTGCATGTCCGCCTACATCCCATCACAATGTTCTTATTTCAGTTAACTTGGGCAGTCTAGTTTTTTTTTTTTTTTTTGATAGGTAAGAAACTTGGGAAGTCTAGTTGCAAGAAACATGTTTCTTCTTTCTTGTTACTTGAATAGCAACAAACTCCACGTCATTTTTTATATCTACGCCAAGTTTTGTATAGCGTATTACTACTATGAGATATTTCATATGATCAAAATCAATTTGCAAATTCATTATAATATCAAATTTATTTATACTCGGCCACCCAGGTTAACAAGGCTGGCGTCTAGGCAATCAGACAGAGCCAACAAGGCAACAACTAGCCTTAGCTAAGTGTTTCAGCAATTTATTCAAACAGACTACATTCAGATTTACATTTCCAAGCAGGATCTAACAATCTGTACAGCCAAAGTGGCTAGAATCTATCCCATAAAAGTTCTAAATCTAACCAGCTAGGGCCGACGAACAACTTTGGCCAAGTGTTTCGGTAACATCGATCTACAATTTATTCAAATAGACTAAATTCAGATGTACACTTCCATACAGAACTTAATCTGTATAGCCAAAGTGATTAGAATCTATCCCTTGGAATTTATAATAAATTTGACCCTTTATGAGTAAATGTACATCTACACTCTAATCTGTAATGATCAAATAGAATGTGTATGTTTCTATAAGCTTTTCTATCTTTTGTCTCCTATCCTAGCCTAGTGTAGTCACAACCTCTAGGGCCAAGCATAGGCTATGAGCCTTTCCATGGGTAAGGAGATGCCTGGCTGCAAAAAAATAATAATAATAATAATAAATAATAAAAATAAATAAATAAATCAGTAATTAATTATTCTAAACCAATACATAAATAACTCTATTTTGTAATGATCAAATAGAATACTGAATTTTCTATTAGCTTTTCTATTTTTCAGTGTCCAAACCTAGCCTAATGTAATCACGACCCCAAGGCAAAGCATAGGCTATGAGCCTTTCCATAGGTAAGGAGATGCCTGGCGGCCAAAAAAAAAAAAGTAATTAATTATCCAAAACCAATACATAATATCACTACACCAGTAAGGCATCTAAAAGAATAAAGAATAAAGAGAATAATTTTAGTAATATCATAACATGTCAGAATTAAGAAGGAAAGAAAATAGCTCAGTGCAAAGCCCATAGATTGAGGTATCTAAAAGAAAAAAAAAAAACAAAAGGGTAAAAATAAGTCAATATTATGTCTAAAACATGAATCACAACCATTAAACATCATTATTATTGTTCATAATATCAAACTGATCTTATTTCATACGATTCCCTGTCATTCTCATCAAAATCGTCAATGTTCGCTTGATAAAAAAGTAAGTTTATACCCTCAATCAATTTCATCTAATCAAGTTTTGTTTTATTTTGATAATAAACTTACAAATGCATGAGAAAACTACCCTCTTGGTAATGGAATTACATACCTTTTGGAGAGAGAATCACTCTTATTAGGCTACCATCGCTAGCCTTCCAGTTTTTTTCTGTCATTATTTAAGTTCCTTTTAATATGGCTAATAAGATTAGAACTTAAAAGGGACTTTTTGTGCGTGCAGATAGGTGGGCTTGAGGAGGAGAAAGAAGGGGAAATAGGAAAGATCATCTGGTTGATTGGAAGGAGGTAAGTATACAGCTCATGGTTTAAAATATCGTATCGAGGTAGGGTATCGGTTGCCCCGAAAAAGGATACACATTGGGATATGTATTGGACATGCGTGGATACACTGTAAAATCATGAGTACGGTGGATACAAAAGAAAAATGGTGGATATATAAAACAAGACTCACTTATATGTAAAGATAACGTAAAAATATGATAAATTTACACGTTTTTAATATAGTACACCCACACATATAATACATATATTAACGAGGAAACCAAATGCTACGCACGCAAGCGCGTGAAATTATTAAAAAAACCTTCAATAAGTGTAAAGGAAAGTCATAATATATCACATAAACTAATAAATCATTAAAAAAATCATATCTCGTGGAATGGTGTGTGTGTGGTATATATATATATATATAAACTAAATTATAAATTCATAATATTTGTCATAGGATGACATTCTATTTTTAAGCTACAAAATATATGATCAGTCAAGTAACCAAATCTTGGATGACAATATGTACAATTATTTAAAAAAAAAAAAAAAAAAACTATTGAATCATTTATTTAAAAATATTAAATTACTTTATCTCCAAACATTACAATTAATCTATTAAGCTGATAGATCAGCTTAAATTTCATCTTTTGTAGAAACTTTAGGTCATAATAATGTTGTTTAATAGGTTTTTTTTTTGTAAAAAGGGTAATTTATTATTTTTCAAAAAATCTCTAAGAAAATTGCATATTAAACTTCAAGTGAAATCCATAGATCCATGCAATAAGATTCCAAGACTCTTAGAATGCATACCTCAAAAAATAATGCAAGAAGAGGAAAAGTGCTTTTAAGCTCCAAATAGATGTTGCCAATCAACTAAGAAGATTTTGAGACGAAATTGGTTGTACTTCAGTGGGGTTTGGTTTTTTGGTTAGGGATAAAAGGAGAGTTGAAGAAATGAGTAAATGTTATATCTAGTGTATTGGTCAATATAGTAACATATAGGTTGTGTTGACTGATACGGTCGATAAATTACATGTATTGACTGATTTTTTTTTTTTTTTTTTTTTGCAGTCGAAATATTACATGTATTGACCGATACCGTGTAGAAATTAACATATCCTAAAATGCCCTTGGGTATCCTGTCGACAAAGTGAATACAAGATATGTATCAACCAAATCGACGAATAAGATAAGATATTTTAAACCATGGTGAAGCAAGGGATAAAAGTAGGATCATAATGACCCATAACTCCTTCATTGGGAAATGGTTTTGAAGGTTTAACATAGAACATGACAATTCAATATCATTATAAGATCAGCCTTACATTCATCTTTTGTAGAAACATTAGATCAAAACAATATTGTTTAATAGAGTTTTTGAAAAGAAGGTAATTTATTATTTTTCAAAAAACCTCTAAGAACATTGCATATTTCTTGAAAAAAAGGCAATTAGATCATAGATTTCAAGTAAAATAAATAAATCCATGCAATAACTCTTAGAATGCATACCTCAAAAAAAATGCAAAAAGAGGAAAAGTGCTTTTAAGCTCCAAATAGATGTTGCCAATCAACTAACAAGATTTTGGGACAACATTGGTTGAACTTTAGTGGGATTTGGTTTTTTGGACAAGGATAAAAGGAGAGTCGAACAAATGAGTGAATGTTATATCTAGTGCATTGGTCGATATATGGTAACATATAGGTTGTATTGACCGATACGGTCGATATATTACATGTATCGACTGATACCATGTAGACATTAACATATCCTAAAATGCACTTGTGTATGCTGTTGTCAGAGTGAATACAAGATATGTATCGACCATATCGACAAATAAGATAAAATATTTTAACCATGGCAAAGCTAGGGATAAAAGTAGGACCATAATGACCCATAACTCCTTCCTTGTGAGGCTTTCAGATGATCAGCTGGCCTGGTTAGAGAGGCCTTTTGAGGAACAGGAGATTCGTTCAAGTATATGGGATTTGGATCAGGACAAAGTCCTTGGCCCTGATGGCTTCACGATTGCTTTTTTCAAGATTGTTGGGACATGGTCAAGGACGATATTATGGGGGTTTTCGGAGAATTCTTTAAAGGGATTGTAAATAAGATGACAAATGCCACACTCATTCCTTTGATCCCAAAGAATAATGGAGCTAGGGAGATTAAAGACTCTAGGTCGATTAGTCTCACGACCAACCTATACAATATTAATGCCAACGTCCTATTTGTGCATTTAAAAGGGGTGTTCGGGGCATCGTATCGTCGTCTCAGAGTGCCTTCATTGCGGGTCATTAGATTCTTAACAGTGTCCTTATTGCTAATGAAGTAGTGGAGGAATGGCAGGGAGGGGGTAGTCGGGGCTTGGTGTGTAAGCTAGACTTAGAAAATGCCTATGATAGGGCGGAATGGTGTTTTTGGATCAGGTTCTTCTTTGGAAAGGTTTTGGGGACAGGTGGTTGATATGGATTGCAAGTTGCGCTAGTAACGTGGTGTTTTCTTTTCTGTGGAGTGGTGATGTTCATGATCAGAATTGAGTCTTCTTACAGTCTGAGGCAAGGTGATCCTCAATCTCCGTTCCTTTTCATCATAGTGGCGGATGTTTTTAGTATGTTCCTGGCTAGGGCCGAGGAGTTGGGTTTGATTGAGGGGGGGTTAGGGTTGGTAGGGACCAGATTTATATATCTCATCTTCAATACACGGATGATACTCTTCTTTTTCTTCAGGCTGATGAGTCTTAAGCTTTTTGGATTAAATCGATCATTAGATGTTTTGAGATGGTGTCAGGTTTGAGGACTAATCTTGATAAGAGCAGTTTGCTTGGCATTAACATGGACCCAACTCGACTCGAGGTTTTTGCGTCAGTTCTAAGGTGTTGGGTAGAGTCTTGGCCTCTTTGTTACCTTAGGTTACCCTTGGGGGGTAAGCTTAAGTCTATCAGTTTTTGGGACCCGGTGGTTGATAGGGTTGCGAAGAGGCTAGCTTCTTGGAAGAAAGGCTATCTCTCCTTTGGTGGGCGTATTACGCTCATTAAGGCGGCTTTAGCTAATATTCCTGTTTATTATTTGTCTTCATTTAAGGAGCCACACAAGGTCGTATGTTCCTTGGAGAAGCTTTAGAGAGATTTCCTTTGGAATGGGGAGGATCATAAGAAGTGTCATTTAGTGAAACGGGAGGATGTTTGTTTGAGCAAGGAGGAAAGGGACTCAGTTTGGGAAATATTATGTTCAGAACTAGGCTCTCTTGGGTAAATGACTGTGGAGGTTTAGTGGGGAAAGGGACGCATTGTGGCGTAAGGTTATTCACAGCAAGTATGGTTCTTATGTAAATGGTTGGGACAGCGATCCTTCTACTAGATGCTCCTCTTCCAGTGTCTGGCAGGACATCTCCTCCAATCCGCTCTTTCTTCCCCATATGTGTTTCCGTCTAGGGGATGGGTCTCGTATCCGTTTTTGGCATGAACTCTGATAGGGGGATTCCATTCTCACGGTTCACTTTCCTTGTATTTTTCGCATTGCCTCCTCTAGGAATGTTTTAGTTTCAGAGGTCTTATCCTGGTCACCTCCCGGTCTCCTTTGGAATCTTGATTTTAGACGGGATCTAAGGGATTTCGAGCTTGCTCAATTGGGAGCTTTTTTTTTTATTCTCTTGGGGAGATGTTCATTTTCCCCGACCTTTCGAATGCGAGGACTTGGTCCCTTAGTCGTAGTGGTGATTTCTCAGTTATATCTTTTTCCTCCACCATTGG